>CAIGRB010053267.1:0-40063 GCA_903798255.1 Fraxinus quadrangulata | reverse complement strand
AAATCAAACCATTAATATTAATCACATTTTTCATTGGTTCTACAATTTTTCAATCACACATTTCAAAAATTTCTATCACAATCTACTAAAAATCTAATTTTAATTTTCATCAAACTCCCTCTTAATTGTGAAAATGGACGGAAGGATGTGATTTGCAGTGAAGTCAAAGGTTTGGGATCTGAAGTTAAAAAACGTTGACGATATATTAGTAATGGGCTGCAAAGGTTGAGGATGAAAAGTGAAAATTTTCCCATTTTTAACTACCCAACAAAAAAATTCATAGGCTTTTTGGCCAAACATGGTCTTACCTTACAAAGCAAGTGACAATGCCCAAGGTTATGCACCAATCATAGTACAGCAAAGGAGACCAATGAGGCAATGCGTCCGGTCGATGCGACGTCGTAATCGATTGCTTGTTGCTCAACACAAAAGCCATATGAAATGAAAAAGAACTGAAGAAAACTACTCCATTGATGGATTCATCTGAAATATTGTAAGCAATTCCCAGTCCCCAATACCTAGAGAGAGAGAGAGAGAGAAATTAACTGAGGTTTTTCAACAATGAGTGAAGAGCCGAAGCTCTACACCAACAAACCAAAGAAAGGTATATATATATTTTGAGTAGCTTGTACTGAACAAAAAGAATCAATTCCTCTTCTAATTTCAAATTATTTGCTCAATTTGATTTTTCCATTACGGAACGATTAACAGCACAGCTGAAGCGATATCAGCAACAACAGGCATCTGCACCATCATCGATGGCGTCGTCGGGGCCGTCAACGGGGTCTCAGGCTGCTATGACTCCGCCCCCTCCACCTCCTCCGCCGCCGCCACCTCAGCCGCCTAAAGAATCATTTGCCCGCCGCTATAAGTTCATCTGGCCACTTCTATTGGCTGTCAATTTAACTGTCGGAGGTTTGTTTCGCTCTCTCTCTCTCTCTATATATATATATATGTATGTATGTATATGGCGTCTTTGAATATTGAATCTTGAGTATTTGTTACATTAGTTGCGTTTGATGAACGTTCCGGATTTACTGGGCTACTCAGGAATGAATATCTCTTCCGGGGTTTTCATTTTCCCCCATCTTTGCTTTTTCCGTCAAATTTTATTTCTGGGATTCATATTTAGAAATTAGGTTTTGGGTTTGGGAGATATCTGTGTCAACACTCATACCCACCTGAGGGAAATGCTGTCAAGATTCAAGTAATTGGAGGAGCGATCTATATTGGTGGATTATGACGTGCAACTAAATAGAAAAATGACTGAATTGGAAGAATGGAGAGGGTCTCGGCTGATACACTGATTGGTGTTCCAAAATTTCAATAGTTGGAAAGGAAATTGCTATAAGAATGTGAAAGCTGTTTTAATTTCGTTGCATTTGACGTAAATTGTCGCCCCCTTGTTTAATTTTGTTTTGATGGTTTGCGTTGAAAATTTGGGTCTGGGAGTAGGAGTTCATACATCACAGAATTTGTTTGGACTTTTGGAATCTGGGAGTGACATGAGAGCATTATAAAGAGCTTGCAAGTAGTATTTATTTATTTATTTATTTAATTTGCAAGTACTATAATGGATGTGGAGGAATGTACTGTATTTATCTAATGTTTTTATTTGGTTTAAAGGCGAATGCTTTCTCCTGTGATTGACGATGCAAGCTTGTACAAGATCTATAGAAGAAGGGGAATGGGAGAGAAGAAGAGGAGAAGAGAGAGAGGGATAGTGAGAAAGAGAAGAGGAGGGGGGAGAGGAATCAGAGAGAGGGAAGCAGAAATTGGAGAAGAGAAATATAGTTTGATTTAATTATCAAGTCTAAGTAATAAAATGCATAAACCCTCTTTATATACTCACATGTGATATGGGTTTATTTGACGTTTTACCCAGTTGCAAGTAATATATCGAACTCTACTCGCTGACAACATTTTTTGTCGAGCCTCTTAAATACACTATTCACTATTTTCTTTTGTCTTCTACTGCTGTAGTTCCTGAAGGATGCATTTTCTATCTATTCATCACTTCTTTTAAGTGGCGATATTTCTTCTGTTTTCTGATATTTGACTTTGCTGCCGTTAGGTATGGATGGATATCTACATATACTTCACATGGCTTTTGATGTTAGATATCTTTACAAATTTGAACTTCTAAAATTTCCATTTATGGAAATCATTGCTTTGAAATATGTTTCATTGGACGTGACACTTAATGAACTACTTTTTCGCCCTCATGAAATTAATGACTTAACAAGTGTATTTCGTGTAGCTTATTTTGTCATGAGGACGAAGAAGAAAGATGTGGATACAGAAGAAGCCGAGTCCCATGATGTTCCTACCGCTCCAGTCTCAACTTCGGCTGCAAGTGCTACAGTTACTGAGAAGTCACCTACTCCAACACCGGTCATGGAGCCTGCAAAGTTTCGTGCACCAATACCGGAGGATCAGCAGCGTGAATTATTCAAATGGATGTTAGAAGAGAAGAGGAAAGTGAAACCAAAAGATCCCGAAGAGAAAAAACGCATCGATGAAGAGAAAGCCATTCTCAAACAGTTCATTCGAGCCAAATCCATTCCAAGCTTGTGATTTGTATAGCAGTTGACAGGATTAGAAGTCAAATGAAATCTGAATTTGTTCCTTTTCTTTGCTTTATGAAAAGAAATCGGTGACGCAGTTTGCATCTTAACGTGGGCATGTTATGACTACCACTTGTATTCCCACTCACGACTAAAATTGGTTGTCCACATTACAGTTATTGTTTGCATCCTTATAGCCTCCATCTCCATCCGCCGCCATCCTAACTCGACAACTACTCCCAACCCCACTACTCTGGAGTCTCTATGTTCTACAACAGAGTATACGATGGGGACAAATGATGGATGGTGGCTTGGTACAAAGATTGAACAAAATTAATATTATTGACCACTCAATTTTAAATGAAATCTCGCATCCAAAAATAGTCAATTTTTTATACCAACAAATAGTGATGATGAGGATGAATATTCTATAGGAGAAAAGACCCTCCTCCTATAGTACAACAGTGATACTATTTAGCACTAGTTTAGGTAACATCATTTATGTCGTTAAATTGTAGATTCAATTAAACATAAAGATTTATGATCCATTTAATAGGACCAAATATGCTAACACGTAGATTAATGTTTAACATGACTAATGCTAGAAAATTGTTGACCTCGAAAAACGTAACGTAAACAACAGATATCGGGCTTATTCACGTTTATTCAAACAAATTCCAATGCTTTTTGATCGGAGGGCCGGTGAAAAAGGGAGAATATGTGAACGCGAGAGATGTTTTACCGCGCGAGACAGAAATATTTCAGTATCGACGGTAGAGATTATAATGATTGCACTAATAAATAATCACCAATAAAACGTAAATAGCTTAGGATTTAGTTAACAAATATGGAACAAGCAAGAAGTTTTCTTGAGAGTATGTCTTCGAGTATTTTCTTATATGAGTATTCAAATGACTATCCAAAATCCAAATAAATCATTTCCCATTTACAAATACCACATATTTATAGTGTTTTGGTCGATATGTCATTCGTTGGATCAGAATCACATCATCTTGTCTCCTAGACTGATACTTCACATTACTAAGTCTATCATAGAATAAATATATTGACAACGGATCAACCGCTCTATACATTAGGCTAAGACACCTAACATTATTTATTATAAATATTGCATCAATCATTCTTAAAGATTTGTTAGAGAACTTGTAAGAGACGACTTCAGTTTCAGGAACTTCGAGTGAACAGAGGGCTTCTGTCGGAGAGAACTTCGTATTGGTGGTCCTTAGTGTGAAGAGCTTTTGCTTCTTTAGTGATTTCTTGAAGCGCTTTGGCTTATAGTTTCGGCCATTCAGGCAGTGCTTTGACACATGAGCTTCAACTTTTGTTTGACTTATTTACTTTTGACCACTCTGAGTCTTTGTTGATTTTTCTTTGTATGTGAACTGCGACGTGACACTTTAATTGTGGTCTCGATGGCAGGGGACATAACAAAAGTATTATTGAGGGAGTTTGATAGATATTACTGAGAAAAAAATGTATTTTGAATAGTGATATAATGAGAAATATACATCATCTTGTCTCCTAGACTGAAACTTCACATTACTAAGTCTATCATAGAATAAATACATTGACAACGGATCAACCGCTCTATACATTAGGCTAAGACACCTAACATTATTTATTATAAATATAGCATCAATCATTCTTAAAGATTTGTTAGAGAACTTGTAAGAGACAACTTCAGTTTCAGGAACTTCGAGTGAACAGAGGGCTTCTGTCGGAGAGAACTTCGTATTGGTGGTCCTTAGTGTGAAGAGCTTTTGCTTCTTTAGTGATTTCTTGAAGCGCTTTGGCTTACAGTTTCGGCCATTCAGGCAGTGCTTTGACACATGAGCTTCAACTTTTGTTTGACTTATTTACTTTTGACCACTCTGAGTCTTTGTTGATTTTTCTTTGTATGTGAACTGCGACATGACACTTTAATTGTGGTCTCGATGGCAGGGGACATAACAAAAGTATTATTGAGGGAGTTTGATAGATATTATTGAGAAAGAAATGTATTTTGAATAGTGATATAATGAGAAATACGTAGTTAAAAAGTAATGAAAAGTTATTGATGTGAGGAAAAATATTATTTTATCAAACATATGTGGTTAAAAATAAGTTTTGAAAAAAATGTATTTTGAAACAAATATATTTCATTTTTTGTTGAAGATATTTTGGTTTTTGTTTTCATTTTCATTTTCGCTCTTTTTAGTTCGGGAAAATAAGTTAAAACCCTCCAGGGCTATAAAACCTAACGCCACCGTTCTTCTTCAATTCTCATTCTCCTCGTTCTCCCGAAGGCGCAGAAGCATAAAATATTTCTCCAGAGGTTCGAATTACCGTTCCTGTTTACCTAGTAATCGAGTTTAAATTATCCTTAAAAACTAGGGTTAGAAATCGTTTTGTTTTCTTTTTTTTTCAATTTTATTTGAATAACGAAACGAAAGAGGAAAATACTACTGCCGTTGTCTATGTTTCCTCGAAATTGTCTTGTTTTCAGTTGAAATTAATTTTGAAACATCTACTCTTCCAGATGCTTGAGAATTAATCATCTAAAATTATCTAAGTAGTAATTTTATTTTAGATTTAACACGAATTTGGGTTTGTATAATTATCTTTCATTTATTTTACACCTTGATCAAAAGTGAATTTTTTTTAATGAATTTTGACGAGCAGAAACGATTGGTTTCTTCAATTTTGGATTAATTTGTGAAAACCAGCTGTTTAATTTTTTATCTCTCTCTTTTTGAGTGCTGTGTGCATGGACATGTTAACTAGTCTCACTTGTTAAATGATTGGATCTGTTTGTTCAAAATAATTAAGTTAATTTTTAGCCCCGTTTGGCCACGTTATTCCCAATTAAATTATAATTCATTTTTCTCTCACTTCCTAGCAACCACGCATTCTCCAATCAAATAATATTACATGTTAACCCAAAAAATTTTCCTTCGTTTTTAACCACACATTATCCAAAAAAATTACTATTCATCTCATTACAATGTGGAATATTGGGGGCAAAACGGGTGCTTAGGATGCTTTTCATGGTTATGCTAGGTTTTATGGTTATAGCTATCTTGTTTTTGGGCTAATTATTAATGTTATGATAATTAATGGTTTTTTAGTCCGATTAAACTATGTTGTCTTGAGTCATGTTATTGGTGTTAATTACTGATGTGCTTTTGTTATTATCTTATCAAGTTATGCTGATTTCATCTATGTTATCTCAGTTGTGTCACGTGTAATAATTAGGGCAATCTTTTTTCCTTTATGTTCTCTTAGATTAGAAAAAAGAATTGATTGAATTATTGCAATTGAGGCTGTCGAGTTGAAGTGAATTACTTCGTGGAATCAAAGAAGTGCAGGTGGTGTGCCTGTATCTGATGTCCTAGATTTACTTATTATGAAATGGTTGTTTAGATTCTTCTTTTTATACAATGATTCTTACGCTTTTCAAATATTTTTATTCTTCAAACAAGAATTGTATTTACTAACTAAACTTCTGGGCGGTGGATGCGATAGTCTGAAGCTCCAGGTTCTCAATATCAAGTCTTGGGTTTAATTGATCTCATTTGCAAGGAAAAACTAATTCGTACCTTGTCATGTGCGATGATCTTCATATTTAGGATTAGTTAGTGCTTCAAAAGGTTCATGCACAACGCCTGGAGACTGATGTCCATAAAAGTTATACAATGCACCTCTAACGTACTGTATAAGTAAAAATCTGAAATTGGAGTGATATCAGTTAGTCAAGTGTAAGGTTACATGAACTACTTATAGTAATAGCAATGTCACTTGGAAACTCAAAGATGTCTAGATTCTTGTTGTAATTTGTTCAAGTGTTCTCAATTCCTTAACCTCATAAAATCAAGTCACATTATATGATCAAGTTTGGTTTCATTTTTTTTTTCACATGTCATTTAAGATTGCCCTATAATCTTAATTCTTGGATCAATTGGCATGTCAAATTGATGAAGTTGACAAAAATTTTAGTTTTGGCCTTTTGGTTGAACCAATAGATGGCTATTTAGGTGGCTCCTTTCTATACAAAGGGTGTCATCATTGCAATGAGTCTGTAAACAGTGTATCTCAAAGTGCAGTTTCTCAACTTTTTAAAAACTCGATCAGCTTTTGAGCGTAGACATTGTACCATCACTATGTCGCTGTCGAATCTTGCCTGCTATATTATGCTTTTTTTTGTCATAAATAATTTCCTTTTGTTTCAGTTTTATTTATGTCACTTATTTATTCTAATTGTGTTGTAAATTAAGATGGCTGGAAGAAATCGCATTCCTCGTGAAACTTTAGATCACCGGCACGGTTACCCCCATGGGGGGCCTGTTGTTCGGGGTCCTTTGCCCCGCGTCATGCCTCACCCTGCCCTATTAGAGGAAGAACTCGAAATGCGACATGTTGAACTTCGCCGGCTTTTGGGTGAAAACCGGAGACTGATAGAAGATCGGGTTTCATTGGAGCAAGAATTAAATGCTGCTAAGGAGGAGCTTCGTCACATGAATCTTGCCATTGCTGATATGCGTGCTGAGCAAGATGTTCATTCAAGGGAGCTTGTTAAAAGGGGTTTGAAGATGGAAGCTGATCTTCGTGCTACTGAGCCTCTGAAAAATGAGGCCATGCAACTTAAAGCTGAAATTCAGAGGCTGAGCACCATTAGGCAGGATTTATCTGTGCAGATTCAGACTCTCAGGAAAGATCTTGCTAAGTTGCAGGCTGATAACCAGCAAATTCCACTTTTGAGGGCAGAGATTGATGGATTGCATCAGGAGCTTCTGCGCGCTAGGTTTGTGTCTATTTCTCCTGCTTAAAATATATGAAAAGATGATTGTCTAGAGTAGAAACTTCTGTGTAATTGCATGGATCAACTCCTTATCTGCTTGAGTTTTGTATTTGATTTGCAGAGCTGCTGTTGATTATGAAAAGAATGCAAAGATTGAGCTGATGGAGCAAAGGCAGGCAATGGAGAAGAACTTGCTGACCATGGCACGTGAAATTGAAAATCTGCGTTCCGAGCTTTCTAATTCTGATGGTAGAGCGAAGGGTGCAGGTTGGTGCTTTCTTATTTACCGCTTCATCTTTTCTTTGTAAGGTTTCTTTACCTCCATGGAAGTGATATTATAGTTGCATAGATTAACTGGAAATCATGTTAAATTGCAATTTCCTTCATCTCCTTTTTCAAGGCATATGCTCCTGCATGAGTATCTTGCTTGATTTCGTTTACATGTATTCATGAGTCATTTACGACTCCTCCCTCCACATTGTCAATACTAACAAGATCTATTTCTTATTTCTCCTTTGAAGTGTTACGTCGTAGATTCGCTTTTCTTTAAACATTAGTATTTTTAGTGGATATATGAAGCCTTTTTTTCCATTTCCTACCTATGGGTATGATCTTGTATTCCTTTGGCCTGAACTGAATTTTGTCTATTTTACATAAAATTTACTCCTTTTTCGGTTTAGAATTGTACTGCAACCCAGGCAAATCTGTTAGATATTTCTCTCAGACATGGGCACTTTTGGTTACTGAAATCAATGATATACTTATTTTGAGCTGGTTATCCTATTGAGAAATGTTGGATAAATTATCCGGTATTGCTCTGGAATGTAGGCTTCCTCTAGGAAAAGTAGAAAACCACTGGTTGAATCTTTTCATTTCTTAGTGTTCCAAATGTGAATCTCAAGCTTTCCATAAAACGTTGGAGCATGTTATCTTGCAATTATTTTTAACCTTGATACTGTAGCTTCTTATTTGTTGAAAATTTTGCAAATTGTCAAGTGATGCATATACTAATACAAATTGCTTGCTTGGGTAATCTTTCTTCAATTTTTGAGGACCGTTTTATCTTCCTAACTTTTTATATTATTTGCATATGCCTTTGTGCTACTTAATACTCGTTAGATGCAGTTAGCCAGTAACAATGAGTAGTATAGTTTCTTGTTTAAGATGTTGACCAGATACCCAAGACTCTGTCAGCTCTCGCAACCAAATTTAATGCGTAAGGTGTATAATTTAATGAAGTGTTTGAGATAATGAACATTATTTCTATCTTTACCTTAGTCTTTTTGTATAAAATGCTAGAAGTTATTGGTTCATGATTAGCTATTTAAGTTGTGAGAGAGAACGTCTTCGATAAGTGACAAGAGAACGCATTTAAACCTGGAAACTTCAATTCGTCTGCTCACACATCATTTTTACTGGTGATGATGGCGATGACTGATGGTTGGGAATATTCGTTCCGGTAAAATTGTAAGAATTACTGACCATTGAGATGCTGGGAGAAACTCTGCAAGATGTTTAGGTGTTCTCATGCCCGTAAAAATTGTTTTATTGCTTGATTGCAAAATATAGATTAAATTTAAGAAGTCAAATGTGATGAAACAGTGCAAGAATGAGACGAACTTATTATTGAGTTATTTAGCAAATAAGAGGATAGTGGGAGCTAAAAAATTATTCCATATAAAATAAAGTAATATATGAGTTAATTGGCTAAATTGTTTATCCCTTTATATCATCATGCCATTGATTTAGGTATAGGATTTGGATAATGATACTTGTACATAAAAATGGTACATAAGGGATTATATAAAATGATGTGGAGGGAAAAGATTGGATGAAAAAGTTGACTTTGATTTAAATTGACAAATGGTAGGGTGCCATGTGTCATTATGTAATCCTTTATATAAATCTTTATGTACATGTATTTCGAAGTTTGGATCCATCTGGTTTCTGGTACACAGATTTGAAACAACCTGGTTCCTATCTGTGATTGTTGGCTTTCTTGTCTTTTGAAAATGTCCACTTCAGAATTTTGATGCATGAAAAATTTGCCAGTGTGTTTGTGATCAGTCTTATTTTGCCCAGCCTCTTTTGGTGATGCCTTTAATGCTAAGCATTGTAAAGTGAAAGTACATTCACGTCTGCGCATTTTTTGCGACCTGTTTGCAGAATATGGATGGGCTGTAACTTTTTGCTGGTTGCTTTCTAACTTCTTTTCCATTTTCAATGCATGATTATATTTTCATAAAAAAGAGAAGGTAGAATTACATTTAGCCAAGCTAGTATGGAGAAACAAATCTTTAACTTATCTATGGCTATTTTGCTGTTTTTCTTGTGTTCTAACTTCTTATATTCTCGGTGCTAAAGGTGGACCTCTTAGGATGAAGTTTACAAGCTCCGACCGCACCTTCCATACACCATATGGTGATGGATATAGGAATACTGCGGTATGAATGCTACCAAATTGATGCTTCCGATATTTGTATCGGTGTCATTAATAACATGTTGTAAGGTTGAAGTTATTTTGATTGGTCAACATTTCTACGTCTTTCTTCAGGGTGCTGCTGACAAGGGTAATCTATATGGTTCCAGTTCTGCTTCTTGGGGAGGCCTTGAAAAATCTCGGATGACTCGCCGCTAAGATATTGATGGCTTTATGAACATCATGAGCTCGCACCTTGCTAGTCTTCTTTATCTGCTTCCCAATGAAGGAAGTGCAAAAGAATGTGTGATTCATGAATTTGTGCGTACTACCCTGTAGTTTAATATTTAAATGTGGGTTGTTTTCTTTACTGAATCTTATAGAGATTAAGATTTGCGTCTTTTAATTAATGAGTTTGTATGTCTTCCTTTATGCTATAACTGTGTTAATACTCTTATAATTTGCTGGCTTCTCTAATTCATATATACATCATTCATTTTCATTATTTGCGTACTGTGATCTTCTCTGGAGTAGGTTGGTTGGGATAGTGTTGAAGAATGCTAAGTAAAGATAGGTAATATTTGAGTTGTATGGTGATAAGGGGCTAACTGTTGATGGTCTTCTGTTGCTAAAGCTCTGTGGATTTTGTGAGGATAATATCATCATATTTGTTATTGAGAAAATATGTGAAGCATGGTGAGGCACCTTATGGTCTTTGATAGTGAACTTGATTGTTCACTGGCAATTTATAATTTTAGACGTGTCAGAGGTTGTTGATGACTCCTTTCTGTATCATTGTTTATTGTGATTTAATATGATTATGGTCATGAATTGACAACATTTGGTTGATAAGAGTTGAATAGACGTTACATCCATTTTAATCTGGGAAAGTTTCTTGAATCGGGATGACTCTACAGATATGACCAAAATGTGCATTATAGTCCCTGTCTGGATATTAGTTCAATTTGAAGGTGACGAGGCATAAATGATTGACAAGCAGCAGTATTAAATTTTGATTATTTGACGGATTTATTTACTCTTTGGATGAATGGAGAATTTTATATTAGGTTCTGTGCTGTAAGAAATTCTTCTGCGATGATCAAATTTCTGTAAAGTTTCCAGGATTGATTGCTCTCTATTTTGCATCTATATTCTTGGATTGCTGGGGTCTGCTCTGCATCAGCCTATAGGAATCTCTTATTTAGTTCCAATCTGGAGTATTTGATAGGTGAATATCCTACGTGTTGAATAAAACCAATTTCTTTATTACACACTTCATATCATGGATTAGATGCACTCCTATTGGATTTAGGTGGCATTGGAGAATGGATGGCATTGTTGATCCCTCTTTCAAAAGCAAAGTGAAAATTTGAGTATGCAGCCCACCTGCTTTTCGGCCTTCTTTCTGTTAGGGGTTCGTGAAGCTATTTGGGTTGAAAGAGAATGTGTTCATGGGCTGTATTAATCGTTATTGATGAATGATGATTTCAGGTAGACATGGATATTAGTATCTGCAAGTTTACATGCCTGATAAAGTGAAATATCTTGAGCATTATTGTATTCAAACAACCACGTTGGTAATTGAGTGATGCGTTTAGATCGTCTATTAGGGTTGTTGAGTAAACTTTGTTTACCCATGCTTGAAAAGCTGGGAAATGGAATTTGGCTTTATTCTTTGTTTTAGGTTTGTTTGGTGGAAAGCAAATGTTTAAGCTTGGTAGAGTTTTTCATGGAATAGTTAGATCTTCTTATGATTAGAATCGTTTGAGAGCCACAAATGTTGGACATAGTATTAGATGATTGATCAAAGAAGTGTCTTTCTTGACGTACTTTCACCTGTTCAGACTCTAGTTATGGCAGCAGCACTGCATTCTCGAATGATAAATTTTGGTTGACTATCCACTTTTGTGTTGCACTGCTGTACTTTCTGTAGTCTAAGTTATTTCAGCCACCCTTTTGGTAAATGAGTTGCTGCTTTGTGCGTCAAAGAGAAGGAAGGATGTTGGCAGAGATTCTGTAAGATGAAGCTACCTTCCCACCACAGCGAATGCACTCGGTGCCGAAAAAGAAGCTTTGTGGATTGCAGCGCGGCTGATCTGAACCACCTAGGCAAGTATCCTCCTCCTGTTTTGTGGGTTTCATGTCTCGCTAGTGTATATTTATCACTCTGTTGTAACATTTAGGTGCATTTAGATTTAGATTACACCCTGCCCTTTATCCATATGATAACCCTGTTGGACATGCTCTAATTTGGGACATGCCTCTAGTCGAGGATTGTGTTCTTTGCTTTATCACAGTCAGACCTCATGCTTAACATAATTCATTTAGATGGAATTTATAACTTGCGCCTTCTTGATTCACCAACCCTCTTGCATGTGTTCTTACTTGGCTTCTGCTGTTTGCTTTATTCTAGCCACATTTCATGCTTAACACTACTCGTGATGGATTGGTAAAATCTGGAAGTTCGATCTCTCAAATCTTGTTTATAGCTATTATGCATAATAGCCATTTTATGCTGGCTATTGACCGAAAAAAGATGGAGGAGAAAGGTGTGTTTCGATTTTGACTCGGAAAAAATACACCTACTATAGCCTATAGGGGATAGTCTTAAGGCTAGAAAGGAGATCGGGCAAGGATTCGGAGAGCAAAAAGGAAGTGCGGGGATTCGCACCCGCAACTCCCAAGATGATTTGAGAGCAAAAAGGAAGTGCGGGGATTCGCACCAGCAACTCCCATGATGATTTGATCACGGATGACATCGAGTTGACGGCAGAGAAAGACTCAACAATCAGGCGATCTGCTCGGTGGTGTGGTACGTAGTGGGTTTGGTGTGGTTGTGGTTGTGGTTGGGAGGTCTTAGAACAAATTTTCTATCCTTCAGTTGAGGGAGTGATTCTGAAGTTTTTATCTGAGGATGTTTAGCTTTGAGACGTGATCCAATGCAGTTAAGGAGAGACGGACACACTTAAGGAGAGAGAGACACGCTTCAAGCAGGAACGTGATTTTTGTCTTCTCATTTGCCCGAGAATATACTTTAGTTAGTATACTGTAGTGAGGAGTACATGCAAGAATAGCAGCTATCTAGATCAGTCTTATCAAATGACAAGGAGGAGTTGCTCTAAGGCTTTTTTTGACAGGATTTTTATATAATGCAGAATCTATGTTATGGTCCTTCAGGAAGTGTTTGCTTTGAGGTTGTGAATTTATTGAACTCACAAAGCTGTCACAAAGATTGAACTCAGCTATAACCATGGTTCAGACATTAGATAAATTTTAGCATGGTCTTGGACCTTTCTTCTGAGTAATGATGTTTATTAAAGTAGCGAAATTGGTTAAATGATGGAGTTATTGCAGCGCTCGTGCTTAGGTAGAATTTTCAGCAGTCTTAAATAGCTTTGGTATGATCTTGAACTTTTTCTTTGAGTTGTTATATCTATGAAGTAGCTGGTTTATTATATGCATTCTGGTAGGACAGTTGGTTCCATGATATTGGGTGATTCGTAGATATTATTGTTCTACAGGCCCTCACTTGATTTTCAAAACATGTCCTTGAATTTGAGGTTTCTGCTTGTGCAGTTTAAGAAGACAATTATTGATTAATATCACTGCTAAGTTTTCCCGGGAACAATCTTCTATGTGGGCAACTGGAATCTCACTCAGTCATTGATTGGAGTTTCATCAAGTACAAATAGATTGCGTTAAGCGAGGAACTGTATGTCTGAGTTATACAAGGCACATTTTTATCATTAGAAATTGATCTGTCGGGTGATTTTATTTGGTTTGCAGCCGCATCCTTTCAAGGGTAAAGATGAAGTTATGTTGCTTTCATTCATGCTCATCTCTTGAGATGTATAGTGGATTTGATGTGAATAGTTTCTTTATATTGTATGGTCACTATTTCTGATAATTCTGAGGAAAACGCAAGGAATACAAGTGAGGATCCAAACAATGTCACGTTCATGGTTTGTGTAGTTGGATGTGATGAATATGCTGTCTTTTGAGATTTCAATGAACTGGATTCTGGAGTTGCCAAGTCTTTCCAATGGTCATCTCTACATAGGCAGAAGTCATTGTATAATTTTGTAGTATGCTGGTTTTGTCTACAGTATTATTATGCTTACTGCTCAAAATAACTATTTATCTCCTTTTCAGAACTCCATTTTTTTCATTAATATATTTTTTGTTCTCTAATATAATTATCCATTTCTTTTCTTGCAGATGCAGAACTGGTAAGCTGCTTTCTCTGAAATTTCATTGCAAGGTAAGGTAAAAATATCCAGGTAACTTCTTATTTTGTTGAATATTTAATCTGAAATTTTTTCTTGACAATACACGAAAAGGAAAATAGATGATTGAATATGTTAAGATACAAGGTTCAATGGCGAAATGTCCTTGCTGGTTCTCAGTCAAAGGTAATTTGAAGCTCTATTTTGTCAAGCTTTTATTCTCAGGCTTCAGTTTATCCTGTGACCTAATCTAGAAAAGGTTAAATTATAGAAATTTTCTGATCTGATTGTGGAAATGGTGTTAACCCTTGGGAAAATGATAATTGTTTAGGCTGGTGATGCGAACTGGACATGTTATGTTTTTTACACAATATTAGACAGGATTGAATTGTATCATGATATCAAAATTTTAGTTTCTTTTTTCTGTAATATTATCCAAATGCTATCCATCCTCCCTACCAAACATGCTACTAGTATCTTGTGTCGTGCATAAAATGCCCTATGTTTTTAAGTCTGCCACACATTTTCTCATTACGCTTGGAAATGGTTTTCAACGCTTTAAATTTTTCACATCTTTCGTTCTTCTTTTTTTAATGACAGATATATGAGCTTGTTTGCTTGTGCTTAGTTTCTTTTCTTGAAAATAAGTTCACTTTTCAAAAGTAACTTGGAAAAAATTATTTATCAAAACAAGTGACTTTAGAGCTCAGCTAAACATGCTCGTTCGGGAAAGGTGTGGTGGGTAAAGATTTTATAGTAGCCTTGTCTATTTCACCATCTTTTATTTAATAATAAAATGCTTGCCATGATATAAAAATGATTTCTATATGCCAATTGTTGCTCAAATAGATTTCCTATTTACCATTTGGGTTTAGTGGTGGTGGCTGATCTCCACAAACCATAAGACGTTCACAAAGGCTTTCCATTTTATCGATTTTGACCACCTGGAGTTGTTCTTCATGCATATTTTTATCAGTTAATCAAATTAACAAATTCAATAATCCTGGCAATCTTTATATTCTATCTTCGATGTTATAAATTGTACTAATATCAAATGGATAGTTGCACCCTGTTTGATCCACGTTTTTACAAAAAATTAATTTTTTATAACTTATTTCAGCCACACATCTTTCAACAAAATAATATTATACACGAATCTAAATTTTTTTTTTTAATTTTTTAACTGCAGATCAAGTCACTATTTAAAATGCACTCCACAATAATATGCATCAAATAGGGTTTTAGCATAACATTTGTAATGCTTAATAGATACGAGAAAAAAAATCGAACAATGAGCAGCAAAAGATGAATCCCGTTGCAAGAAAAACAGTAGTTAATGGATTTTTGGTAAGCGTTCTCGTAAAAGTTCTCACACTGTATTACTTTGAAGCAGATGTAGTTTATCTAGCAGGCTAAGGCATGCATACTGAGAAATTTTAGCTGTAATTGATTATTGAACTGTTGTTTTTCTTGCAACGAGATTCAATTTTTTATATGTTGCTCATCGTTCGATGTTTTTTCCCGTATCTATCAAGCAGTACAAATGTTATACCAACTATCCATTTGAATTTAGTAGAATTTATAACATCGAAAATGGAATATAAAGATTGCTAGAATTATTGAACTTGTTACCTCGATTCTATATAATTCTATTCGGTTTGAAACCTGACGAGCGTCGTTCCAAAATTTGGGCCTTCTCTTCAAAGTGGAAGCTTTTCTTGACGTCAGTATCACACCAAATGTATTTTCGGAAAAAGAGCCAAGTGAATAAAGCATGTCTAAAAGTAAATTAGCCCTTTAGAATATAATGAAAAATACGATCAGATCTAAAAATAGTTCTATATAAATCAAAGTTTTCACTCAGTTGAGGGGTTAGTAATTTTTTAACTATAGTAGGTTGAATAGTGGTTTTTAAGATAATGTATAATTAAAAAGTAGAAAAAAATTTGAATTTACGTGTAAAATATTTTATTGTATGAATATATGATTGTAAATGAGTATGTAGAAAAAATAGTTTAAATAATAGTTGTCAAACATGAGCTATTTATAAATAAAATTGAAGGTGGATGCATATACACGAGGGAGGTTGTTCTTTATTTATGGCTTGTTTAGCAAGCTTATTTATTGTAAAATTAACTTTTAGATGATGCTATCTTAAATTTGTTTTTTTCAAAGAAAAAAACAATTTTAAGAGAGTTTTTTATTTAAAAAATACTTTTATAGGAAAGTCGCATTGAATTAAATTTTTTTACAAGCTCTTTTAAGTGTAAGAAATACTTTCATAAAATTAGTCAAACGAGTTTAAAAGTCATTCTAAATAAGCTCTTATTATACATAATATTTGAGTTTCAGTTTTTGTGTAGAATGTGTTTTGAAATAGTGATGGAGAATGTGTGGTTAAAAATTAAGAATTTTTTTTAGATTTATATATACTATTATTTTATTGAATAATATGTTATTAAAAAGAATGATAAAAATGTATTTTTAAAAAATGGCATCAAACAAAGTCTAAATTTACTGAGTTAGCATCCCTAGTTTACACCGCCAGCCATTCAAATCCCCCAACCATTTAAGCCTTTTATCTTCTACTTTCACACTTCCCAATTTCCACATCCGCCAAAAACTCCGACCTCGTCGGAGATGACGAATTATGGCACGATTCCGACGTCATCAGCGCCAGCCACCAAGGCTTCAAGAATCGAGTATCTAACACGAGCCAAGGAACGCATCAAGGAAGGTCTCGGCACGCGCCGCTCATGGCGCGAGATGTTCGACTTCCACGCCTTCAAACTCCCGACCTCCACGGACGACGCCGTTTCTCGGATGAAAACAAACGTCGCCTACTTTCAGATGAACTACGCGATCATAGTTCTATTGGTTATATTTCTCTCCCTTATATCGCATCCCATTTCGCTCATCGTG
The DNA here is from genome assembly GCA_903798255.1 of Fraxinus quadrangulata. Taxonomy (NCBI): domain Eukaryota; kingdom Viridiplantae; phylum Streptophyta; class Magnoliopsida; order Lamiales; family Oleaceae; genus Fraxinus; species Fraxinus quadrangulata. The sequence continues at coordinate 23,131 of CAIGRB010053267.1, read as the reverse complement.
TTGGTGGCGATATCGGCCGCCTGGCTGTACTTCTACTTCCTCCGAGACGAGCCGATTGTGATCTTCGGCAGAATGATTACTGATCAAAATGTGATGATTGGTTTATCGGTTATTACAATCATTCTTCTGCTGTTTACTGGCGCCACCACAAATATTTTGTCCTCGCTGTTGGTCGGAGTGGTGGTGGTTCTGATTCACGCCACCGTGAGGAAAACTGATGATCTGTGCACCGATCCGGAGGCTGCTGGAGGCTTGTTGAGGCCTCCAGCCTCCAGGTAGTGCTCTGCTCCTTAATTCTCCCATTCGCGAACTTCGGTAGAACAATGAATGTTCTCCTCGTGTTGATTTCTGATCCGCTAATGTTCTGTCGTCGCTGTTGGTCAGAGTAGTGGTGTCTGCTGATTCACGCCGTCGTGAGGAGAACTGATTATTTGTGCTTCGATCCGGTGGCTGCCGGGGGTTGTTTGAGATTGATTTGAATTTGTTCTTCCGTTTCTTGTACTGTAGCTTTGGCCAATCATTCAGTCAACGTTATTATTGGTTGCTTGTTTATTTTGGACATTTTTCTAATTTGTTGTAACGTGTACTTTGTTTTAAGGGGTTTTGCAATTTAATTTTATTTAAGAAAATATTAATCTTTATCATCTTTCAACTGATGAGGAGAGGCAAATGAAAATTAACACAGGTTGTTCCTGTGATTAAGGAATAAGGGCATATGTTTGAAATGACGTGAAATCTATTGAAAAGTTAAAAGAAATTTCAATCCATAATTGGTTGGCTTCGAAATCAATATATGCTGAATTCAAGAACCTTGAATGATTGTCGTAGTCTTGTAATTTTAATAGTATTAAGAACGTGAATAATTATGTTTTGCAAAAATCTAAACTTACATAAGAAATCTTAACATCGTGTCTAAAAATTCTAAATTTTTTTTATATCGAGCGTGTATGACAATTAAGTGAAACACAATACACATAAGAAGTTAAGAAAATAAAAACACAAGTGCTTGTGTTAAAGTGGGGAGTACATGCAAGAATAGCAGCTATCTAGATCAGTGTTATCAAATAACAAGGAGCAGCTCTAGGGCTTTTTTATGATAGCATTTTTATATAATGCAGAATCTATGTTACTGTGGCAAAGGTCGACCTGAGCTATAACCATGGTTCAGACATTAAATAAATTTTAGCATGGTCTTGGACCTTTCTTCTGAGTAATGACATCTATTGAAGTCGCGAAATTGGTCAAATGATGGAGTTATTGCTGTCACTTGTGCTTAGGTAGAATTTTCAGCAGTCTTAAATAGCTTTGGTATGATCTTGGATTTTTTCTTTGTTGTTATTATCTATGAAGTCGCTGGTTTACTATATGCATTCTGGAGGACGTTTTCATTATATTTTTGTGATTCGTAGATATTATCGTTTTACAGGCCCTCACTTGATTTTCAAACCACGTGCTTGAATTTGAGGTTGCTGCTTGTGCAGTTTAACAAGGCAATTATTGATTAATATTGCTGGTAACTTTCCCCGGGAACAATCTTCTATGTGGGCAACTGGAATCTCATTCAGTCATTGATTGAAATTGGAATTTTGTCAAGTACAAATAGATTGTGTTAATCATGGAACTGTATGTCTGTGTTTGGCACATTTTCATCATTAGAATTTGATCTGGTCGGTGATTTTATTTGGTTTGCAGCTGCATCCTTCAAGGGTAAAGATAAAGTTATGTTGCTTTCATTCATGCTCATCTCTTGAGATGTTTGATGAATTTGATGTGAATAGTTTCTTAAGTATATTGTTTTATCACTATTTCTGATAATTCTGAGGAAAACCCAAGGAATACAAGTGAGGATCCAAACAATGTCACCTTCATGGTTTATGCAGTTGGACCATGAGGAATATGCTGTCTTTTGAGATTTTAATGAATTGGATTCTGGAGTTGCCAAGTCTTTCAGATGGTCATCTCTACATAGGCAGAAGCCATTATATAATTTTGTAGGATGCTGGTTTTTGTCTACGGTATTATTATGCTCACTACTCAAAATAACTATTTTAGTTAATTCCTTTTCAGAACTCCATTTTTTTCATTAATATATTTTTTGTTCTCTAATATAGTTGTCATTTCTTTTCTTGCAGATGCGGAACTGGTGAGCTGCTTTCTCCGAAATTTCATTGCGAGGTAAGGTAAAAATATCCAGGTAGCTTCTTATTTTATTGAATATCTAATCTGAAATTTTTTCTTGATAATACACAAAAAGGAAAATCGATGATTGATTATGTTAAGGTACAAGGTTCAATGGTGAAATGTCCTTGCTGGTTCTCAGTCAAAGGTAATTTGACGCTCTAGTTTGTCAAGCTTTTATTCTCGGGCTTCAGTTTATCCTGTGACCTAATCTAGAAAAGGTCAAATTATAGAAATTTTCTGATCTGATTGTAGAAATGGTGTTAACCCTTGGGAAAATGATAATTTTTGAGGCTGGTGATGCGAACTGGACATGTTATGTTTTTTACACTATTAGACAGGATTGAACTATATAACGATATCAAAATTATAGTTTTTTTTTTCCTGTAATATTATCCAAATGATATCCATCCTCCCTACCAAACATACTACTAGTATCTTGTGTCGTGCATAAAATGCCCTAAGATTTTTAGTCGGCCACAACATTTTCTCATTACGCTTGAAAATGGTTCTCAACGCTTTAAATTTTTCACATCTTTCGTTCTTCCTTTTTTAATGACAGATATATGAGCTTGTTTGCTTATGCTTAAGTTACTTTTCTTGAAAATAAGTTGACACTTTTCAAAAGTAACTCGGAAAAAAATGTTTGTTACTCAAAAAAGTAAGTTTGATTAACTTTTGAGCTCCGCCAAACATGCGCGATAGGGGTGGTGGGTAGAGATTTTATAGTAACCTTGTCTATTTCACCATCTTTTATTTAATAAAATGCTTGCCATGATATAAAAATGATTTCTATATGCCAATTGTTACTCGAATAGATTTCCTATTTACCATTTGGGTTTAGTGGTGGTGTCTGATCTCCACAAACCATAAGACAGGATGATCACGAAGGCTTTCCATTTTATCGATTTTGATTACCCTGATGCGTTCTTCATGCATATTTATATCAGTTAATGGATTTTTGGTGAGGTCTCTCGTAAAAATTCTCTGTATGTATTACTTGGAAGCAGATGTAGTTGTCTAGCAGGCTATGGCATGCATACTGAGAAACTTTAGCTGTAATTGATTCTTGAACTGCTGTTTTTCTTTCAACCGGATTCATTTGTTTATATGCTGCTCATCGTTCGATGTTTTTCTCGTATCTATCGAGCATTACATTTGAATGGCTTTTATTGGAGGATTAGCAGGAAAGGACCACAATCGTTGATATCAATTTTTATTTACTTATTTATTTTACCTTCTCGATTGTAATATGCTTCGATTGCTTTATAAAGTTTTGAAAATTGTTTTGACTCAAGTATTCCCAATGTTATTTACATTATCCATTTTTTAGTACACCCACTAACATATTCAATATGCAGTATTAGATATGTACGTAGTCGAATCTAACAAACTTTCAATTCATTTGAATTACTATCAAATGGTAATTCTCTAGTTTATAAATTATGGTACAAATGATATACCAATTATCCATTTGAAATTAGTACAATTTATAACATAGAAGATAGAATATAAAGATTGCTAGGATTATTGAACTTGTACTTCCATTTTATGTCAGGTCTATTCAGTTTGAAACCTGACAAGAATGTCGTTCCAAAATTTGGGCCTTCTCTTCAAAGTGGAAGCTTTTCTTGACATCAGTATCACTTACCAAATGTTTCTTCGGAAGAAAAGCCAGGTAAACGATGCTGTAAATTAGCCCTTTAGATTATAATGAAAAATTCCATTGGATTTTAAAGTAGTACAATCTAAATCAAAATATTCACCCAATTGAGTGGTAAGTATTATAAATAACCGTAGTAGGATCACAATGAACTGATTTTATCGAGTTCGGCGCTTTAAAATTCAACAGTTGTACTTAATTTATCACTAATGTTCCGACTTTGCTATTCTAAAAGAAACGTGACCTCTTAACAATTTATGTTGTCAAGCGACTTAGAAAAGTTTCAAAATGAGTAAACGACTTTTTAACAATTTATGTTTTAGTAGATTAACAATTTATGTTGTCATCTACTAAAAACTACTTCAAAAGTTTCAGGACAGGTATATGATAAATAAAAAGTTAACTTCTTTTTTTGATCTTTGAAGATGTCTTTCCGCTATTTGGGAAAATTTATGGTCAAATTTTATTTTAAATTTTACATTTTGATGGATACCTTTTTTTTTTTTTTTGTTATATACTTATTTATTAAATAAATCGCAGGCGGACCATCAAAGTGCATAAACATGAGGGAGGGTTTTTTTTTACTTAGCTCCTATTTTGTGGGGATTAAAATATGATTTTTATTATATTTTAATAGAAGTTGATGAAATGTGCGATTGTAAAGCTACGAGTTTCATGAAATGTGTGATTAAAATTCATTATTGATTTTAACTTGAATTAAAATCTTGATTCAATCTAATAAATACAATTCATAATTTACTACGAAGTAGCGGTGGTTCTGATTCACCCTGAAAATCGACGATCTGAGCACTAATTCGAAGGTTGGTGGAGGTTAGTTGAGGCCTCCACCGCCAGGTAGTGCTCTGCTCCTTAATTCTCCCATTCGCCTCTTGTTGATTTCTGATCCACTAATGTTTTGTCGTCGCTGTCGTGAGGAGAGTTGGTTGATTGTGCTTCGATCCTGTGGCTGTTGGAGTTTTTTTGAGATTGATTTGAATTTGTACATTTTTTTCTACTGTAGCTTTGGCCAATCATTATTATTGATCGGTTCTTTATTGCGGACATTTTTCTAATTTGTTGTAACGTGTAAAAGGGTACTCTACTACTCTGTTTAAGGGGTTTTCCAATATGAAAATTAACACGGATTGTTGCTGTGATTAAGGGCATATGTTTGAAATGACGTGAAATCTATTAAAAAGATAAAAAGAAATTTCAATCCATAGTTGGTTGGCTTCAAAATCAAAATATGCTGAATTCAAGAACTGTGAAACATCGTCGTAGTCTTGTAACTTATTATCGTATTAGGAAGGTGAACATGAATAATTAGGTTTTGCATAAAGAAAAACTCACATAAGAAAGCTTAATAGCATGTCTAAATTTGAATATCGTTGAGTACACTTGCGGCTCGACTCGGGCTACCAAGTGGCTCGTGTTTTCACGAGCCGAGCTGAAGAGTCACTCAGCTCATTTGACATCACTATGTAAAACATTAAAACGCAATTATATTACACCCGTGGTGTTAGAGCATCAGTTTAAATACTTCAAATTAATAAATTCAATTAAATGAATAACGTGACATTGTATTTAAGTATATCTATTAGTTAATGTCATATACTTGCGATCGGTGCTTAACAATAGTATAAATGAATTTACTCAAATTATTATGTAAATCATTATGTACATGTAGTATAATCAATTCTTAAGATGCGAAAATTAAGGGCATGTCCGGTTGCATTTAAAATTGCAATTTTAACTGTTGCCAAGTAAAATTTGGATCGTTGTTTTTTACCATTCTCCAAGTTAATCTAATATGGCAGTCGCAATATTGGACCATTTTATGACAGAATGACTTTTTGCCCTTAATATTTAAATCATTTTGCATGACATATGGGCTTTTTCGATAGTTCATTTTAACTATGTCAGATTTTTCTGCCAAAGTGGGCTCCATTATGCAGTAAATAAATGGTCACTTAATTGTTTGAAAATTGGGAAAAAAGCGCTCCCAGACATGTGCTAAATTATCTTATTTTCCCCATTGATGCGATCGTGCACCCACTCCTCCCCTTTTAATTAAGTTAGATGTGGGGCTATAAATGGATCGAATACGAATCGAATCTACTTATATGTGTTATCGAATATCCGATTCGAAATTGAAAAAAAATGTGAAGATAAATTTTTTATATTAGTTTACTTCTAAACTCTAGAATTTAAAAGCCTTGTGATATTCTAGTAGCGACAGAGGTGGCAAGTAGGAATTCGGGAACAATGGAAGGCAATTTCAATAGTTGACTCTTTTGGTTGTTTAATTTATAAAATAAATTAATTATTATTTTTATCTCAATTTAATGAATAAAAAATAAAAACTCTCCAACTATTTTAATTAACAATATTATATTAATATCTAATGTTATTTATTATTTGAAAATTTTGTGTAATTATAATAAAAGTTTCAAAATGAAAAAGACTATGGATAATAAATTAAGCGATAGTATATAAAATATATTATATTATTATAATAAGTCGGATCGGATTGTTATCAAATCAGATTGACTTATCGAATCTTGGTCGAGTTATTGAAGATCATAAATTCATCTCATATTAATTTTATTGGAATTGATCATTGACAACCCTAGCTAAATGTGCATTCTTAGTGACATTCCTTAGGTAAAATGTGATGGGTGTGTTTAAAATAGATTGCTGTTAGGAAATTACTTTAAGGTAATGGGCTTCCTTAGCTGAAATTGGCGCTGCTGCAAACCCCCGTTACTCCCCGCGCGTATATCCTCGTCTTTTGCCCGTCAGTGATATACTGATACTCCCCACCCTCCTTTTATGATGGCTCTCCCGCCGCCATACGATCCGTACTACCTAGCCCAACCGGAGTTTGTCTACAGCAACGACGGCAATGGAATCAATACGCTCTTTGTGTCCGGCCTTCCCGACGACATCAAGGCGCGTGAGATTCACAACCTCTTCCGCCGGCGACCTGGTTTTGAGAACTGCCAGCTCAAGTATACCGGCCGCGGAAACCAGGTCACAGGAAATGTTATGAAAAAAATGCAATTTATTGCTGCAAAAAATGGAAAAATAGATTATTATTATTAATTTTTTTTTTTTTTTTTGCATTTTCCTTTTTTATATCATATTATGAGGTGCTGAAGAATAATGATTCTTCTTCTGGAAGACTTAGTAGTTATATTTTAACTTTAAAGGATCATTTTACCATAACTGGCTTGATTTATGTGATGGTTTTACTGACAAAATTAATATACCAAAATGGATTGATTGATAAGAATATTTTGCGCAATGAAGTTGTAAATTTTTTATCTTGTTTACAGTACTCTTATTGTGACGACAAAAGAACTATTGAATGTGTTCATTTTGTTGGAATTGTCTAGGAAATCATAGCGTATTGTGGTTTTGTTATTGGCAGGTTGTTGCATTTGCGACTTTTGCAAATCATCAATCAGCAATGGCCGCTCTACATTCATTAAATGTGAGTTATTATTGAAATGGATCTTCAGTTAGTTTTAGCCCTCTTTCTACCTTAATATTGGTTTCCTCGGTTATGTGTAAATTGCTAAAGCATATACCTTGTATCTTATTGTCGAATGTGTTGTATCACTTAATTTGTTGTTTATGCCATCAGAATTGGTAAAAGGAAGAATCCCTTTCTTGACATTAGAAATTCTTCCAGTTATCCAATCATTTATTGCATTTGGCATGCAGGATTGGACAGACTAGACTGTATAAAGTTCAATGTTTTTATTTCTTCGTCTTGTTTAGTATTTTCGGTTACAATCTAATTCTCCTTACCACACATCATTGGTGTTCTGCATCATACAAGGATAACACGTTTTAGTAATTTTTTTTTTATTTCCTCAATCGTCAATTAGTCTTTCTGGAATGACTGTTTTACAGGGTGTTAAATTTGACCCTCAAACTGGATCCACTTTGCACATCGAACTTGCAAGATCAAATTCAAGAAGAAAAAATAAACCAGGTAGGCAGAAGAGTGTCATTTTAATCAGTGTTAATGTTCCATAATCTGTGCCCTTATGTACCTATGAAAGATGGCTTATGACCGTTTAATGCTGTTTGCAGGAAGTGGACCGTATGTTGTTATTGATAATAGGACTAAATCTGCAACTGATAATAGGGAATCATCAGGTGATGATGGTAATCAGTTATATTTGGAAAAAGATTAATGCGTGTACACGTACTATTCATTCTTACCATTTACTGTCAGGCCTCCTTTCACATTATTTCTCTACTTTCAAACATCCTAGCACCCCCTGCTGGGAGAAGTAGAGAGAAAAGAGGAATAAAGGGAGAGAGGAAATGTTTTTGAATTCAATTGACCAAGTAAAGAGGAGATTAGCTGAATTTTTTATTTTTTATTCTTATGTTTTGCGCTGGTTGATTGCATCAAATTAGTTTTCTGTTTGTTACACATCTTTTCCCTTAAGCATTGCTAGAGGAAAGGGTATGCCATCTATACTGCATTCTAACGATTCACGACACAATAATTCTCATTTTGCAGCTTCAGGAGATAGTGATTCTGATGATCCACCCGAGAATCATGACTCTGGCAACCAAGATGATTCAGCAATGGAGAAAAGGTTGTGTGTGTTTAGAACATAGACTAGCCGGTCACTGTAAAACCTGACTCTTTTTTCTCTTGCTTCTCCCAGTATTTGGTGCATTTGAACAGATAATCCTGAACCTTTGGCCGCTCAATCCTTCGTTTGGGTCTGATATTTTTGTTTTACATTTGACAGCTTGGGGAAAGCAGCTGATGGTAACAATGCTTCTGCTCCAGAAAACGTAAGTAAAAATAGATGTAATTTTTTTTCCTATTCATTAATGTGTATGGTGCATATTTGAGTGCAGTATAAGTCTGTCATCAGCATAGTCATCGAAAAGCATTATAGAGTTCTGTGCAATAACCTTTTACCTTTTGTTTTTTTTTTTTTTTACACTGACATGAGATATGTGACATGATTATAGACGGCATGCACGGACTAATGCTATAACCTTCCCAAATGAACTAATTGGACTTTTCCATATCAAACCCCATACATCTGCTTGTGATTTCTATTTTGTTATTCACGTGTTTGGAACAATAGTTTACGCTTTCGTGCATGAATTGTTGATCCTAGCCATTGTATTTGTCAAGTAATTTCCATGAATTATAACCCTTGCCATTATGCTTTCTTACTACTCACTGTTTCTCAATGCCTCTTTTGCTTGTTGGGTAACTTTTAGTATAAGTAACATTTATTTGATACACAAGCAGTTTTCTTTAAATGCAAATTGTAGTTTTTTATTTATGAATGCTTGATTCAGTTGTATGTCCAAATGATTGTTATAGGAGCAAGTGGAAAAAACTGCAGATGGTGCATGTTCTACTCTGTTCATTGCAAACCTAGGTCCAAATTGCACTCAAGACGAATTGAAGCAAGTTATTTCTCAGTAAGTTGCCCCTGAAATACTGACGTTGGACTTGGTTTTTCATTCACGAGAAATGAGAAAAAAGAGGAAAAAAATTGCTGAACACTCTGTAAATGGGGAAGCCTTCTTCATTGTCATATAAAAATACCTACTGTCGACGGTTTTGTTAGTGGCCTTCTCCTTATCAAATGCAAAAGGATCTCTTTTTGCCCATATTTGTAAATTAAAAAGTTGCCGACATACATTCCTACTGGTTCCAGATACCCAGGATTTAACATCCTCAAGTTGCGGGCTAGAGGTGGAATGCCAGTGGCATTTGCTGATTTTGAGGTATTTTCTTGTTGTTAAGCCAGTATTTAGCCATTTGTTGATCAAGTTATAATTTTCATCATGATTTGAAACTAAAAAACACGAGATGTATTTTTCCTTCTGTCAGGGAATTGACCAAGCAACTACGGCCATGAATGCACTTCAGGGAATCTCACTGCCATCATCAGACCGGGGTGGCATGCATATAGAGTAATCTCCTATTGCTTAATATTTTTCACTGAGTTTTTTTTAGTATTCTTTATTCTTTAATCAAATTTCCTAGAAAATCATCTTCGTTCCAGAACGAAAATATTACAATACCCAATGGTCAATATCATTAATTATTAGATGGAAATCCTATTGCTTGTCATACTATTGAAACTTTGATGTATTTTATGAATTTGTATTATCAAACACTAAGTTAAATATAGAATGCCATTTAGCCTCTGTTTGTTACACATTATTTTTTTTATTCTCATTTTTCTACTCATTTTCAACTACACATATTTCAATAAAATAATATTTTTATCACATCAATAAATTTTCCTTCTTTTTCGACCACACATTCTTCATCAATCTACTATTTCAGAATACATTCTTCCAAAACAATGTGGCACAAACACACAATAAGTGATCCTTTCTTTCATACTAATTGAGGAACACCATAAATCTTTTGTTTCTCGAATTATTTTCTTGTATTATACGAATGATATGTATAAGCACATATGAATAGACCTCTTTTATTTAAAATAAGTTACAATTTATTATCTTTGATAATTAAATTTTTTTCTTCTCTCCCCGACTTGTTTATTATCGGTGTCTATACTGTGGAACTCAAGTGATAAACCATATTTTTGCTATTCAGATATGCTAGATCTAAAATGAGGAAGGCCTAATTCAGAAGCCCATTGAAAGGACATTTTGGGTGCTCAACATCAAATGGCCACGGTCCTTCGCTGCCTAGAGATTATGTTGTAATTCACTATTCTATGTTATTTAATGCCTTGAACCTTTTGTTTTCTATGCTCATAAACCAAACTTTTGTATCTCATATTGAGCAATGCCATCAAATTTCTCTTGTAATTTCTACCATAATTAATTATTTCATGGTGAAAGTTAGGAATAATAAAGTTACTTCTATTGACAGTTAGTATTTGTTTGCTAATGCTTATAAGCTGTGTTGATAAAAAGAATGTTTGACTAGCTTGAGTTATACTTAAGGTGTGCCAAATATCTTCTAAATTAACTTTCAAAAAAGTAATATTTAGTCCTTGTTTGATTCTCATTTTTTTTTTCTCTTTAACCGCACATTTTTCAATAAAATAATATTATACGCAAATTTAAATATTTATTTATTTTTTAATTAGATATTTTTCATCAATCTACTATTTTAAAATACATTTTATACAAAAAAGAAAAAAAAAAGGGGACTAGAGGCCCTCAATCTGAAGTAAGAAAGCAAAGTTGTCCAGTCATGTACATGTTAAGGTTCCGTTTAGTGTACACTATTATAGAATGAGAATGAAAAATATAGTCGTTATTGTGTTCCATACAAGAGATAAAAATTTAAAATTGATAGCTTGATGTGATGGATAATGGTCGTATTTTTCATTTTTATGGATGAAAAATGAGAAACAAATGGGGGCTAAGTACTAAAAAGTACCACTTGACTTTCTTTTTGTCACGTAAGTTAAACATGCACACAATATTGCATTTTGGACTTAAAGCCCTGTTTGACAATCATACTTCTAGAAACTAAAGTTTCGAATAGTAATATTTAGGAGAATGTGTGGTTAAAAATTTTTAAAAAATTGAGTTTATGTGTAAAATTTTATTGTATGGTCGTGGGGTTGAAATTGAGTATGTAGAAAAAAATTGGCGAAGAATAATTGTCAAATTGGGGCTAAGGACAAAAGAGTAATGTTATTTAACCTCGTTGAGATTACAACAGCAGTTTATGTGACGTTAATGCGACATTAAATGATAGGTGAAATTAAATAAATCATTTCATTTCACATTTCATTTAATTTATTATCGAGACTAGAGTTGTAATGTGGCTACATATAATTATTGAGGACAAATGACACTAATTAACGGACAGTTGAGTTTCAGACTGTTGTATAAAAAATTAGTAATACTATTTGTACATCATGATTTACATATAAATGTACAAAATGATAACATAGAAGAGAGAGAGAGGAAAAAAAGTCAATTAGAAATCGATTAATATAATCCATACTATCATTCAGTATGATAATAAATAAACTGTAAATCATGATGTACAAATATCATTATTTATAAAAAAATATTGTATGCAAAAGTTATAAATTGAAGATGATGATTGGTAGTCTTTTATTAAAGTTGAATGATTAATTATTTATATTCACATTTCTCTTATATCGGCATATAATTGTTCTACGTCTAATTAAATGAAGCTATTTTTTTCTGTAGAAATAAGTTTCACGTTACAATTAAATAAACTAAAGATTTGGACATTTTCTACAATTAGTTGCCTCTTTATAAAAGTTGAGGACTAATTGTGTAATTTTCCTTATTAATAATTTTGGGGGGTTGAGTTTAGGGGTAGAGAGAGAAATAGTGCTCAATAGAGAAAGGACAGTGCTCTTGGGTTCGGGTTAATCCAATGTGGCCCTGGCAGCGTAGCACTGTCCGGTTCGGGTTAAGAAAAGAAAAGAACGGATACATTAATTTGATATTCATTTGTATTACTTTTGTATGTATGCATAGAGCAAGAAAATCTAAACATTCTATTTTTGTACTAGAAGATGTAATGTATGTCGCATCGCATATTTGTGTGTACTGACCAAGGCTGAATATGAATCCAACAATTTTCTTGAATTTACTGTTCCGATCTTTCACTTCTTCTGACGGGCCCTCCTATTCTTAACCCTAAACCCAAACCTCGATACCCGATTGACTTTTTTTTTTTTTTGTTCTTTAGGAAAACTCGAACTTTTCCTTTTTCGGTTAAATGAAGTGAAAATTTGTATATTTTTTCTAAAAAAATTGATTATTGTTTATTAGTTGATTTTCGATTGCCGACTGGTAAGAGTAAGAAAGGGTGGGGAAGATGAACGGTGGTGATGTGGCGGCAGCTTCGGTTAGTCTACCACTGCCGCTCGAGTGGAAATTCTCTCAGGTCTTCGGGGAACGTGCGGCTGGTGAAGAAGTACAAGAAGGTAAAAAGTCCATACTGGAATTGTGTTGTTTGGGTGGATCTTGTAATTAGGGTTTGGTTGTTTGTATTTGATCTGTTTTTGAATTGTTAATTGGCGAAGTAAACACAACATGGAGATTAATGGTTCCTACTTATTAGAGTCTCGGGTGATATTTACACGATTCATTTAATAAGGTGAAGGCAATCCTCCAAGTCGATTTTGTTAGGTTGAGTTAGATCAAATATCCTTTCTAATATGGTATCAGAGCTTACTAAGCTCCAACGAGCAATTCGATCCAGTTAAGACTCCAAAAATGAGCATATGTATTTCAAGATTGGTCTGCTCGAATCAGCCACTATCTTGCGGGAGGCATGTTAAGGGATATAATCCCACATCGAATAAAGATGTAAACATAAACCAATTTATAAATGATTGAATTACTCCTCTTAATAATATTGACCTTTTAAGATGGAACCCCAAATCTCAATACTACTCATGGCTCACCGCCAGTGGGCGTTAAAGAAATTGAATTTAGGATGTGGATTTGAATATGTGATCTGACAGCAGGCATCTCATCGTATGAGAAATTTTTTTACTCAGGTCAATTTTTAATGTAATCGCCCTGCTGGAAATGAGAACTTATTGTTCTTCTCTGGAAGTGATTAAAATGATGCAGCTTTTTGACTTGAAATGCACGCGTCAAATTTTAATTTGCACCAAATTGATAGCTAGCTCATTTATTTTCTGCACGTTGCAATTTAGGTACAAGTCTGAATATGTATCCTATGAGTCACATTTGGTTTTGAACTTGTGCGGTCAAATGTCTCCACAGAAATTTGTAGTACCGAGCTTCACCGTGCAGGTTTTTGGTATTCGTTTCGCATTTTAATAATATTGTTTAGCACGATACATATCTGAATATTCCTTTTGATATTTTGGGTTAAAGCTGCTTGAACTTCCTTCTGTGTTTTTGGTCAAAGCTGTTTTTGGTAGTGGGACATGTCACGTGATATTCTGGAACTTGAAAAAACTCGTAATCTTGTCTTAATTGAAACAGCCAGAAGTTTTCAAGTGTAGGCAGAATATTTCAAAGGATAAACCGTGGAAGGATTCAATACGACATTTGCTCGAATCTTGTTATGTTAGTTTGCAAGATTGTTGTATTTATTGAATCAAATAATCATTACACCTTGGTGTGCCGTCAAATAAGCTCTCAGTCATGCACTTCTGTCTTGTCCACTTTCCTTTGGTGTCCTAAATGGGGAAGTACAAATTATTATTCTGATCAAGGAGTAAAAGCTAGGATTATTGTGATCATAATATTCGTAGTGGTTATTTCCAAAACAGTGTCAATTATTATGAGAGTGTTAGTTTAGGTGCTTGTTTGGTTGGTATTTTACCTTTGATGGGGATTTATGGCACGTCTGCCCTGTATTTTCAATCATTAGTTAGCTACTGGAGTTGACCTGTGAGGCGGATTTATGGAAGAGTATATTGTAGGGATATACAAGATAATAATATCGAAGTTATTGGGAAGCCTACTGGGTTGTAAAACAGTTAGGTTGGCTTCACTACTGCTTTTATTCCAATTTGTGTAGCCTAAACTAAATTTTGGATTATGAAGATAGAATACTATGCCCTAAGTGCGTATCTTTACTAAATTTTCTTTTCTTCTGTTTGAATTGCCAGTTGTTGAGGGACCCCCAGATGTAAAAAGTGTTTTTCTAATTCAATCCAAATTAGCAAACTATTTGCTGGATTAGTGCTTTGGTCAAGTTGTTTGTGCTTTACTCCTGTTTGATTATTTAGCCGTGTATTTGTGAACAATGTGTACGTGTAAAATGGAAATATGCAACCAAATGCCTATGGTTAATGCTAACTGTGATGATGTATTTACGACGCTAATTGATGGTGACTTTTAGGAACTTTGATACAAGTTTGATCAATCCAATAATTCAAGTTACAATAAAATTTAAACACTTGCGCCGAATTTGATGCTGAAGAAATTTATTTGGTGAGAAAGAATTATCATGTCTTGGTTGTTATGTGGCATGCCAAGTTACTTTCACTGTATCATATGGCATAAAAAATTTCCAAACGGAGAAAGGTGTATGTTGTCAGTGTTAAAATATAATTTGTTCATGTCGTAAATTCTGCTGTATTGTATTTTCAAATCATATGCATAGAATATCTTCTATTATATATCTTGATGGTATATGTGAAGATCTTAGCTGCCTATTTTTGGTCATTTTTGTGTGGGTGCCAATGAACAGATGGATTCAGAGATTATAATATATCAGTATAATTTTAGGATTCAGAACATGGAACTGAGATTTTCTAATCTCTTTATCTATTTTTAAATTTTGTAGTTGATATTATATCAGCGATTGAGTTTGATAAAACTGGTGACCATCTTGCTACTGGTGACCGTGGGGGAAGGGTGGTGTTATTCGAAAGGACTGATACAAAAGAGGTCAGTTTCTGCAAGCCAAAGTATGTATAAAAAATGTAGCCAATTAACACTATATCATTTTCCTGTTGCTACTTGAATTTGCAGCATGGTGGAAATCGAAGAGGTTTAGAGAGGACAGACTATGCTGTGAGTCAGCATCCTGAGTTTCACTACAAAACCGAATTTCAGAGCCATGAACCCGAGGTACTCATTTACTTGTTGAACCATCTCATCTTCTTTCCATGTGCCACCTACGATACATGATACATGTATCTTTCCACTCTTGAAATTTTACAGCAAAATTTTCATTTGTAAACGGATGGCTAACTCAAAAGGCATCTCCACCAATCTTTCTTCTGTTTCCACAGCCAAACCTGAAATAGAGTGTCATTTCTAATTTCGTATGCATCTACATCTTTGTGTAGTTTGATTATCTCAAGAGTTTGGAAATTGAAGAGAAAATCAATAAGATAAGGTGGTGCCAGGCAGCTAATGGTGTGCTTTTTCTTCTGTCCACTAACGACAAAACCATAAAGTTTTGGAAGGTGACGTGTCTAGCTTCACTACTTTTTTGCCATTATTCTTGATTGTGACGTGAAAAGGTGTATAATTTAGATTTTCGTAGTGCAGTATATTCATGCTAGTAAAATGGAAATTTAGACTGAATAAGAGTGATTTGATACTCTTAGTTCTTATTGCTTCTGATCTTGGTCTTTGATTTTATTATTTCCCTTTTCCTTTATTGTCTCTCCGCTGCTCCGCAGTCCCTTTTTCAGGTTATAATTTAAGATTGTGGTTATTACCTGATAAATGTCGTGTTCTCTCTGGTCTCTGTGTACATTAAATAAGATCAGCGATTTTACTTTTAAGGCAATATGCCTTGGTTTTCTTCTGTTAATAGTAAGTACATTGTCTAAATTTTCATATATCTAGCTAATGTTGCTGGTCTTAGACTGTATTCAATTGCAGATATGATTGGTATCAGGAGGTTTTTCTTTTTGTCATTGTATTTGCAAGGCAAGACTTGATACTTTTTATTTTTAAGGGTACCAAACTCCGAATGGAAGGTATACTATTATGGTGTTGCAAATTTTATGTTCTATGATCAATCTTCTGTCAATTAAGGTTTCATATGACTGCTATCTCCCTTTTGCCCAATTTTAAAGTGAATAATCAGTTTCAGTTGGTCGCTTTTTGTTGTTTATAACTGTTTCAGTTAAGTTACGTGATGATTCTAATTCTTGCGTTTTGATTTTAACAGGTCCAAGAGAAAAAAGTCAAGAAAATTTCTGAAATGAATGTAGAGCCTTCCAAATCTGCTGGAAACGGCAGTATTGCCAGTTCAAGTGTTTCTTCCAGTCCTAAGCAGAATCTTGCTAATGGAGGATGCCCAGATCGATCTTACAATTCTTTGATCAATGATGCGTTATTTCCACCTGGGGGCATCCCCTCGCTCAAATTACCAGTGGTAGTTATACTTTACTAAGCTATATTTTTGCTTGCATTATTAAGGATGTCTATAGTATCTATCCTTCTTTTATGCATTATATAAACAGGAGATACATATGCATGCTTTTGACTGAGTTTTTTACCTCTAATTTAGACACATTGTGTAATAGGAACTTGGTCTTGGTTGAAAATTAGATAATTACTTAGAAAACTCAAACCGTTTTTATGCACATATGAATTTATTACACAACTTAGTTCTCGTGTGCATTCATCAATCAGAAAGTTTTTGTAAGAATTCACTAGTAAGTAAACAAGTTCAGGTTTCAGGTTTGCTGTTGCTTAATGCAGTGTATTCCCATTTTCTTCGTATGCAATTGAAATTGGCATCTTTGTAACACTGGAGCATGATCTGTAGGTTACAAGCTTTGAGACCAGTCTTGTTGCGAAATGTAAGAGACTATATGCCCATGCGCATGACTATCACATCAATTCCATTTCTAACAATAGGTGAGAATGTGTATTTTTTCAATTGTTAATGATTGCATTCTCCCAATTTTTAATTTCATTTTCTTTTAACGTAATGCTCTTACTGAGCTTTGACTTTTGAGCCGTGTTGGTGATGTTGAGTGGCACTATTAATTCCTCCCCCTCTACTTTGACACCATTCAGCCAAAAAAAGTTGGGAAAGTGAAAGTAGATATTTAATGGTATATGATATAGTTTTCGTATGAAAATCTTCATACATCGAAAATATTATCTTTCGGGTCCAATATTGGGTGGATAGGTTCATCATATGTAGTTGGGAAACAGGGGAACTGTGATCCTGGAGGCAGGAGTGTGCACAAAGACATTTGACCTGAGGTTGTGTAATTTGTTACGTTTATGTGGCATGATTTGCTCAGAGGACAATCCTTGGAAGCAAAGAAATGCTTTTAAAACATTATCGAGAAATTTGTCCAATGATCTTTTTCTTTTGTGTGTGATGATTTGTTTGGATTTTCTCTGTTTTATCTCTGACTACAATGGTTTCCAGTGATGGTGAAACATTTATATCAGCTGATGATCTGCGAATAAATCTTTGGAACTTAGAAATAAGCAATCAAAGTTTCAACATTGTTGACGTGAAGCCAGCAAATATGGAAGATCTAACTGGTAAGTTCTTTTGCTCTGGTTGCAAAATTAAGCTCAATAGGTCTAACGCTTTTTTTTTTTTTTTTTACTGTTCAATGAGAATTGAGCTATGGAATCTGAATCAGCTTCACAGAAATCATGTAAAAGGAAATAAAGGGTTTACTGTTTCTCTCCTTTAATTTTCCCCAAGGGGGTTAGAATATAAATATATACAAGTAGATAGTAATTGTGGATCCAACAAAATATGTGGATAAAAAGTGGTTTGACCTATTAAAAACAATTTACAAACGGTATCCATACAAGGGCTGAATTTTGTATCACTACCAACCATTTGGTGGTAAAGGCTATGCAAAAGAGCAAAAGAAAAATTAACAAGTGATGAAAAAAATTTGTTGAAGAGGAGGGGGTGGGATTGGAGAAATGAGTCCTGTCATAGAAACCCCGAGGATAATGCATCCAGAGGGTCCCAAATTCAGTCTACAAGAATAGTTCAGGGAACATCAACTGCAGACATGCAATAAGAGAAACGTAGGCTGCACATGGACTAGGTCGTAGGTACAGTGCTGGTTTTTCTTTTGAGCAGTAACAAGCAGAACAAAAAAGACGTGGCTTGATAATATTCACATCTTTTATCTTGCTATTCCTTCTTCATGAGATATTAATTTTGTAAACAACTAAATCATACTTAGATTAAAGTTTCAAGAATGACTCAAGTAAACCGGATTTTGTTCACTTGACCAACTTATTTCTTATTGCAGAGGTCATAACATCCGCAGAGTTTCATCCTACTCATTGTAACATGTTAGCGTATAGTAGTTCAAAAGGATCAATTCGTCTAGTTGATTTGCGGCAATCGGCCTTGGTAGATTCACATTCTAAATTGTAAGTGCTTCTGTGCCGCTTTATTTTCTGCTTATGATGAAACAAATTGTGTAAATTTTGTACTGCATAGGAAGTCAATCATTGTGCTGTAGCTTCCTCCGTACTGCTATTAAATGCTCGTAATTTTTACATAATGATATTCTATTCATGTACAGATTTGAGGAACTGGAGCCACCTGGTTCAAGATCATTTTTCACCGAGATAATAGCTTCAATTTCAGATATTAAGTTTGCGAAGGATGGGAGATATCTACTTAGTCGTGACTACATGACCCTTAAGGTTATCTTCCGTAATTATTTACTCATTCCAAGCGCGCGCGCATGCACACACACATATGTGTGTGTGTGTGTGTGTGATTCCGAGCTTCATATATTTGTGTGTGTGTGTGTGTGTGTGGTTCATTACTGTAATCGGTCATTCTGTTTATGGTTTGTTGCCTGGACATGCTCTGTCAAGTATGTAACTGTAGGCATTTTATAAGCACTTATCAGGAATAAGGAGAAACAGATGGAAGTTGCTTATATTTAGGCATGTGGTAAGTTTAAAGCTGCATATGTTTGAAGGAGCATGGCTTTAGCAATGGGAAATAATTCATCATAATCACTTATTTGACTATGTTTTACTTGCTGACTGTAGAAGGTTCCCGTCATCTGTTATGCACTTAACAAGATGCATAGTAGTTTTGCATGATTGGCTTATGTAGTATTCAATTTTCTGTAGTGCTTTAATTTTAGTCAATCACTGATGCTTAAATGGTTTCAGTTATGGGACATTAATATGGATTCCGGACCAGTAGCTACCTTTCAGGTTCACGAGTATTTAAGACCCAAGGTGAATAACCCTATTCAAACAAAATTTTATCCTATGTTTTGATGCAAAGGTTGTTTAGCTGATTTTAAATTATAATTTGATAATTATCCAGCTATGTGACTTATACGAGAATGATTCCATTTTTGACAAATTTGAATGTTGCCTGAGTGGTGATGGTCTAAGAGTAGCGACTGGTTCTTACAGGTATGTTCAAGTCTCTTGTCAGTCGCGTCACATCTGTTCAGATTTTTTTGCACCTGACAAAACATTTAGTGCATGTTTGTCAAAGCTTATAATTGCTTATAACAAGTGGGTCCAAAGGAATGTGTTGTTAAAAAGTAGGTAAGTGGATAAAAATAGAGTTTGACCAGCTTGTAAACAATTGTGAACTTTGACAAACATGCACTTAATTGATCTTAGCAATCTATTCCGGGTGTTTGGGCGTGCTGCGGGTAGTACTGAAGCAACCACACTGGAGGCAAGCAAAAATCCTATGAGGTATTTTTGTTGATTACTTTTAATAAATGGTCGTAGATTGATTTTGTTCTATATTTTAATTGTTTAAGAAAAAAAATTTTGTGATCCTTCAGACGACAAGTCCAGGCACCTTCAAGGCCTTCAAGATCCTTGAGCAGCAGCATAACTCGTGTTGTCAGGCGAGGTATATGCTTTATCTCTTATTGATGACATTTGAATGGGGTTAAGTACACTGATGATCATTTTTGCAGGTTGGTTATTGAACTTAAACTTTATTACACTCTGACTTCTCCATCTATGTCCATTAGATTACAAACGAAAAAGGTGACACAGCAGTCTTTTTTTTTCCAGCTAGACTGCCACATCAGCTTTTTTGTTGCTCAAAACTAATGTTCTTGAACAGAATGTTCAAACATAACAAATCTTTTAAGTTGAATGACCAGCTTCGAACAAAGTTTAAGTTCAGCAATCAACTTAGAACAAGATGATATTTAGCGCCTGTTTGAGCCCCATTTTTGGCTAAGAACACATTTTGGAATAGTAGATTGATGAAGAATGTATGGCTAAAAAATAATGTTAAGTTTTGGATTTGCGTTTATTGGCAAATGTGTGGTTGAAAAAAATAAAGAGAAAAATGTATTTTGAAAATAATGGGGATCAAATGAGGGCTAGTTGACCAACACGAATTGTTGCTAAGAGTCCAGTGACCACAAGTGTATTTAAACCCCATTTAATTTTTCCCCCTCTTAATCCTGAAAGATCGATAACGGTTACAGGTGCAGAAAGTCCCGGAGTCGATGCCAATGGGAATTCATTTGATTTCACCACAAAACTGCTCCACATGGCATGGCACCCAACCGAAAACTCAATTGCATGTGCTGCTGCTAACAGCTTGTACATGTATTATGCATAAATAGCAGTACTGAAAAACCCGGTTGACATTTTTGGATTGCCTATTGGACAGTCTTTCTTCAGCAACCAAATTGAGGCTCTCCCATTTCTCATATCCAAGTGCCTCGTAAATCTGTAAGCAAGTGAAGTGGCTGTTGTCGGATTCTCAATGTACCAACTTGTCTTCATAACCGTCTACCCGGTTTGCTTTCTTCCATTACTCAGCCTTTTCTGCTTCAGCCTCAATTTCTTCTTATTTTTACCTCTCCTCGAAAAGAAAGACAGGAAAGAATGTGATTATAGTACTTCCTAGTTTTAAGTTACATGTAGCATTTAACCTGAAATCTTCTTGGAAAAAGGAGTTGCTGCTAACTTGCAGGTATCAAGTTTATTAACTTGGGTAGCAAAATGTTTTCTTTTATGTAGAATGATTTTGATCTGCTTTTGTCATAGATTTTCGATCGGTATTTAATTTGTAAAAGTAATTCGAGCTCCGGCCTTGGTTGATTTGTACATTTTACATGCATGCTGGAAAATTTGAATTGCATCTGCTGCTAATGCCGCAAGGCATGTATTTTAGGCTTCCAAGTTTCAATATGTCCAATGTAAAATGCAGTTCTGTAATCTCTTCCTATGTCTAGTAAGTTGGGTTTCAAAATTTTATGAAGAATTTATTACAGTTACATATATACCTGTTTAATTGCTGAGCAAACCCTTTTATTTTTTTTTTGTTTAATTGTCTTGTAGTTCCGATTACGATATGCTTCACTCTCAGATTTGAGGTCACGCGTGAATTATTTGGATGATTTTCCCTTAAAAGTTGTGGTTGCTCTGGCTACTAGTATCTGATTTTTTTTATTATAACCAAAAATAGGGTGAATGTCACAGAATCTAATTTTAATAATTATAAAAATGATTAATAGCAGAAAATCCCTATAAAAACGTTTCAATTTGCGATATATACCTCAATGTACTGGAAATCGCAAAAAACTCTATTGTTTGAAATCTTTTTGTGCGAAAAATCCCTTGCCATTTATATTCGTCAAATTTTTCGTTAAAAATAGCAAAAAAATGTCTAAATTAAAAAAGAATAATTGTATTCAGACTTTTACTTTTTTACAAATTAAACCCACACTTTTTATATGTGCTTCTTACAATCCAAAATCTTTAAAACTTTATTTTTCATCCCACTTAACCCCACTTCTTCTTCCCCAAAAATCCAATTGAGATTCCACTTCATCTTCTCTCCATTAAATAAACACGACTTTCCTCGTATCTATTTTAACCTGCTGTTTAGGTACACAATAAAAGGAATAGATAATGAGAACGGACAGCACTTTACAAATCATCAATGACAACACCACCACCAAAGTCGATCAATTTTCATACAACTCATTGTGGCACTCTCTAGTACACCATCTCAAGGCCGCCATGCTTTGACTAATGGCATTTACACTTGTCAATCTTGAAAATCATGTAAGCTCAATTAGGATGCCTAGCCAGTGCCTAAGGCACCCTAAACCCTATTTGATTAGCAAATAATTTCTTTAATAAATTTTGATAAAAATTGATAAAATGCACAGTTGATAAGTCGTAGGACCCACGAAATTGATAAACTTGACTCCGTTCTTTAAGGAGCGTAACAGTTTTGCAGAGTATAATGTTCCATTTGATTGGCAAGTTCAACATTGTAACAGGAAATGGAAGTAGATCATACTACTTTAATCCCCCAAAAATGGACCTACTTTTTGGTTTGTTCCGTATCATACGCTACTTTCCTCGTTAAAAATATAAGTAATATCTAAATTTTCTAATATATCCATATTTAATGTGCATTGTTACCAACAAATAAACTATCACTATTCACTGCAGGAGAATATTAGGAAAAATGTAAGTAAAATTTATAGTTACAATATATATTAATTAAATTTTCTTAATGTGAAAATAGAAACAAATTTATCTTTGTAATAAGACGGAGGGAGTAAAATATTTCTTCTTGAGCCACTACTCCGGCAGCCAACACAGATAAACCTTAAAATGGATCACAGATTCATCATACATGACCAGAGAAATGGAGAGCAGAACAAACACGAGTGCTAAACATGCTTGAAGAAAAAGGTAGTCTACATGTCCATAAAATCCTCAAATAGTTGAATAAACATGCCAATAAACCTTGTAGTTGTTGGAAAAAACACGAATAGATAACGTGAGGTAAACAACAAATGGATTATTTGAACTAAAGAAGAGATCACATGG
>CAIGRB010053266.1:9509-32263 GCA_903798255.1 Fraxinus quadrangulata | reverse complement strand
TTTTTTTTATATGTTAATATTTAGTTATTATTTATAATACATATAAATTGCACAAAATTTAAATTCTTTAAAAAAATTTAGATTTGTCACGAATTTAAAAAAAAAAAATCGAACCGGGTCGGCTCACTAAGGCATGAGCTGAAAGCTCATGTTGAGTCTAAATTTTTTAGCCGAGCAACCAAAAAAAGCTCAAACTGTTTTTACTCGAGCCGAGTCCAAGCAAAAAGTTTCGGCTCGTTGACACCCCCATGTAAGTGTATAACATCCAAAATATGAAAGTAAAATACAAGATCATAGCGGCTACCCCAAAAAAACAAGGCTAGAAATATATGTTTCCTAGCACAAAAACAATAGCTTAGATTAGTGCTATTAACCTAATCACAATAATAAAAAATGTTCGCAGAAAAACCCCATGAGCGTTGGAACCATGTATTCTCGTCAGATGGAACCAAGCCCCTAAATAAATTCACTCACGCACAAACAAAAAAATTAATGTCCCAAATAACAATAGACTCATGTTTAGGAGCATCACTATAGGTTCTAGCATTACGCTTACGCCAAATAGCATAAATTGAAGTCGCAAACATCAAACGAATAACAATGGAGCGCATTGATCTCCCACGAAACTGCTCCAACCAAGAAAGAGTTTCTTTCCAACTCCACTGAACCCAAGGCAGGTTACATTTAGCATGCATAGCATGCCAAACGCGCTCAGAAAATGAGCAGGCAAAGAAGAGATGATCAAAATCCTTCACCGAACAAGCACACAACAGACAATGCGTAGACTATAACAAACCAAAACGAAAAAGCTTTATTTGTGTATAGAGGCCACTTTAGATTACTAGCCAAAGGATAAATACATGACGGGGAATACACTTAGGGAACCATACAATATGATGTCAGGTCACCCTAGGGCAGCGAAGTCGAAGAGACTCTCAAGCACTCCGAACAGAGAAGACTCCATGCACATTATCCACCCATCGCAAGACATCCTCTCTAGTACTATCCGACCTAAAAGTATCAAGCATACCTTGCATCAAGTCAAACAACGCTGGGGAATGAGCTGATGGCCACCTCCTAGTATCACCCTCAATAATATTGGTCACCTTAGCTTGTCTACTCAATCTAGAGTCATGAATGATCATCTCACCAAAAATCTTCTCTAAAGGGCCAAGAGGATGCCAATTATCAAACCAAAGAGAAGCAAGTCTACTATTACCAATTCTGAATTGCATTTTGTCCATCCCATACCCCGAAGTCCAAAAATCTTCCTCCAACTCCAAAAGCAATCCTCAGGACACTTCAATTCCCAAATACTCTTACCTCTAAGTAAGTAACATCATGCCGATGTAACCCAAAGAGAGGAGGCAGAATCCGTACAAAGGGACCAAAGGTGCTTTAACATGGCAGCTTTATTCCAAATCTCTCCTCCTTAGGCATACAAATCTTTGAACAAGCCACTTTAGTATCATCGGTGCCAAGGTCATAACATTTTTCATTCAATACTAAATGGTTTTCGATAAATAAATATATCACGTTAATCATTTTACGGAGTAGAACGTGAATATGCTAGGTCCCGTTAAAAATAAGGAACGGATCCCACTGAAATTTGGGCTCAAAGTTGACCCATTTCACTAATATAAAACTATTTCCCAACCGTTGATGTGTCCACCGAACATGTTATCAGAGTTAGCATAGTATTCTTCTTCATGTTGTATATCATTCAAACTGTCAAATACATAAAAACAAGATAATGCAGTTGAGATGAATAAATTTTGAATAAAACATGTACTATTAATGCATATAAGAAGATAAAACTATTTCTCAGTACATTCTACAACATTTCAGGTTAGCTATATAATTGATATGCATGTTTGACGAAAAATATGAAGTAAGGTTCTAATAAATAATGGAGTAACATAAGTACAAATTCCACAATATTACCCAGACACACGTATTTGACGGGAAAAATGAAAGTGGTGTGATATAACTTTATTCAAAGTACTCTTCCATGAATATTAACTTGTCTATGACGTGATGTAATGTGATATCATAAGAGATAATGAGGTGCTTTGATAATGCTGAAATAATCACAAATGACATATATGATTATATAACCATGATTATAAAAATCTATGGCGTGGGTTCATATCTGATGTTAAAATTTCAAAGCAAATTCTATGTTCTATTGTACGATACAATGCATTATACAGCAAACCAGTATATGTAAAGCATAAAATTGAAGAGTATACATTACGTCCATTGGAAATATAATGTGTATAATGAACATCGCATGTTATGATACATGTGACACTTGGATATGAACACATAACGGTAAAGTAGGTTGAACTAAATGGTATCTAGCGTAAAACTCGAAAAAAGTTCAATCGAATTATTCTTGATTCCTGAATATGAACTGATGATGGATTCTAATGAAGTTCAATACATCAAGTCCACTTGAAATAAAATGTCATATATACATCACATGGTATGATACATGAGACATTTAGTAAAGGAAAACTCATAACTGTCTTAGAACATGTTAGATATCATATGCTATAGCGGAAACAAAACAACGTAAGAATCTATTTGTCTTAATCTATTTATCGAGACCTAATATGAAACGAGGTACGAGGCATGATGTGATTATGTTGTAATAAAAGTAGGGTACGGTGATAAGTATATTTTGTACATTTATATAGACCATTGACTTAGGATATTGTGCATTACTTTTGATAAATTATAGCATAATCTTGTTTATTTATCAATTGTTAGGTAAAATTTGGTGATTGAAGTGAAATTGAAATAAATGAATGAAAAAATGCTAAAATAGACAAAATTCAAAGTTTGGAAAGATATAAGTACAAATATCCAATAGTTGATTCAGATTAAAAAAAAACGATGATTGAAGATCACATAGGATCAATTGAATGCAATTAGAAGTCGAATGAATAAAATATAGTCAAAATATTTTCAAAAATCAATTTCTAGCAGCACAAATTATGCTCCAAATTTTCAATCTCAGATTGAGAACAATTTTTAGCATAGTAAGCGTTCAAATTGGAAAAAGTGATATTTCTAGAAAAATTGTAGACATTTGAATTAGCTTTTCAACAAATTTTGAATCGTCTCAATCAGATATCGAAAAGAAAGATATGATAAAAATATTAACTGCTACGCATATACGAAATCGCATGCAAGCCACACTTTCACACAACCCGAGGCCAAAATTGGCCTCCCATACATGAGCAACTCCAATGCCCATGTGTCCGGCCAGACAAGAATTAGTTTCCTTATTTCAATTGTGGGGCAATTTTTGACCAAATTTTACCACCTATAAGTGCATGACAAGGCAAAATATTGGGGGATCTGTCTCTCTCACCTCTAAAATTACTTTCATATCATAAAATCATTCAAGAACAAAGGGCAAATTCACAATAAGTTGAAGAGACAAACAAATGTAGCGAGGAATTGAATCAAGAAACATAAAAAAGGTGAAGAATCAAGGCTTGAGATTGAAGATCAAAAACAAGTAAATTACCTCCATATATCTCTTGTATTCATATAAATTTCAGGTGATGCTTTTCTATTCTTCTTTCTATATTATAATTAGAAACATGTTAGATTAGATTCACTTTATGTTGGGATGAAGATGAACTTTATTATTTATTTTTAATTCAAAGACCAAGTAGTTTAGTTAATGTGTATTTTTGATTGATCGTGTATGCTTTGTTGCATTATTTGATTGCTTGATCGTCAATTAGATAAATAGTTGCATGTTGTATTACTGGAAGGCTCACAATAAGTTTAGACCACTGCAATTTCAACACACGAACAATAGATATTATGAATAATATATATAGTGTGTGCAATCATATAGATAATCGTACAATTAAATGTGTTGCTTTGCATATGAATTCAGGCCAGGAATTGGATTGAGTCGTGCTTACAATATGTTCAACTTACCTCGAGAGAGATAGTTAAATAAAATTGAATTATCGATTGCCATGAGTACACAAATCATGCTAAATTTGATAATGGATTGATAAATTTCAATTTAAAGCTTAATTCTCGTGAGACGATACTCTTTACTCATCACAATATTATGTGTCAACGATCCCCGTATGCTTATCAGGCTGGCTCGTGGCTCGGTGGGGCCGAGCCTCATTTTGGGGCGTTAGCTGAGCCTAAAAAAAACAAAACTTGTTTGCCACTTTTTTTATAATTTTTTCTTTTCATTTTAGCTTTTTTTTTATATGTTAATATTTAGTTATTATTTATAATACATATAAATTGCACAAAATTTAAATTCTTTAAAAAAATTTAGATTTGCCATGAATTTAAAAAAAAAATCGAACCGGATCGACTCACTAAGGCATGAGCTGAATGTTGAGTCTAAATTTTTTAGCCGAGCAACCAAAAAACACTCAAACTATTTTTACTCAAGCCGAGTCCAAGCAAAAAGTTTCGTATTTCACTAATATATAAAATCATTCCCCAACCTAAAGAAGAATATATTTAATTCATAACCATCCATCTTGCACCCATGTGGGTGCATTTGAAAGAGCCAACTATCTTTGATGTGACAACAATTTATTTCCCCCAGAAGAAGCAATATCCTCTTTAGAAATATAGCTAAAATCACCAGATTTTTCCATTAATGGCTCCCCGAGTTTGTTAATATCCTTGATTCCTTACACCTCAAGTATCTTTTCCTTCTGCACAGATCTGTCTCTCTCAGTTTGCTTGTTTATCACCCCTTCCTATCCATGGCAGCAAAGTTTTTCTAAATCGAGAAGAATGTCACATAACAAAGCTGGAAAAACAAAATAAAGATGACTAATTAGCAGCACCTGGAAGTGATGCGTTAGAACATACTCTCGAGCCTCATTTGATTATCTTTAGCTTCAGAGAAAAGAATTGCAATGTCCTGCTTCAGGACAGAGGCAGGAGATTGTGGAAAGCCCTTCAGTTCGACATTTTGCTGGTGCTAAAGGCAGTAACTGATGCATCATCAAACTGGCCAGTGGCCATTAGGAGTAGTACAGTTAACTTTCGACACTACCCTCTGGACAGTTACTGTTCGTTATGGTAGATAGCTTTGGCCATGTACACCGTTGTGTTAGTAAGAACATATGAACTTAATAGCAAAGCACAAAAAACTTGTGTTCCACATATATGGCCCAGGATCTGTGTACACAGTTCGAATGTCACCTGTGAACTTCCCTCATAATTTAGTACACATTTCAAGTTTAAATGTTAAGTTCTCATGGCAATCCTCATACTTGTGAACATCAATTCGAATAATGCCCTCCAACACCAGTGATATCTAATATCAGTTTATGTGACATTATCAAATATAACTTTTTTTTTTTTTCATTTTAACTAATTGTAGAGGGTGAATCTCACTGTCACAAAGACTGATTTTTTTTTTTGGATAAGGTAAGTGTATAATATCCGAAGTATGAAAGTAAAATACAAAATCACATGGACATACCCCAAAAAAACAAGGCTAGAAATATATGCTTCCTAGCACAAAAACAATAGCTTAGATTAGTGCTAATAACCTAGTCACAATAATAAAAAATGTTCGCAGAAAAACCCCATGAGCGTTGGAACCATGTATTCTCATCAGATGGAACCAAGCCCCTAAATAAATTCACTCACGCACAAACAAAAAAATTAATGTCCCAAATAACAATAGACTCATGTTTAGGAGCATCACTATAGGTTCTAGCGTTACGCTCACGCCAAATAGCATAAATTGAAGCCGCAAACATCAAACGAATAACAATGGAGCGCATTGATCTCCCACGAAACTGCTCCAACCAAGAAAGAGTTTCTGTCCAACTCCACTGAACCCAAGGCAGGTTACATTTAGCATGCATAGCATGCCAAACGTGCTCAGAAAATGAGCAGGCAAAGAAGAGATTATCAAAATCCTTCACCGAACAAGCACACAACACACAATGCATAGACTATAACAAACCAAAACGAAAAAGCTTTATTTGTGTATAGAGGCCACTTTAGATTACTAGCCAAAGGATAAATACATGACGGGGAATACACTTAGGGAACCATACAATATGATATCAGGTCACCCTAGGGCAGCGAAGTCGAAGAGACTCCCAAGCACTCCGAACAGAGAAGACTCCATGCACATTATCCACCCATCGCAAGACATCCTCTCTAGTACTATCCAGCCTAAAAGTATCAAGCATACCTTGCATCAAGTCAAACAACGCTAGGGAATGAGCTGATGGCCACCTCCTAGTATCACCCTCAATAATATCGGTCACCTTAGCTTGTCTACTCAATCTAGAGTCATGAATGATCCTCTCACCAAAAATCTTCTCTAAAGGGCCAAGAGGATGCCAATTATCAAACCAAAGCGAAGCAAGTCTACCATTACCAATTCTGAATTGCATTTTGTCCCTCCCATACCTCGAAGTCCAAAAATCTTCCTCTAACTCCAAAAGCAATCCTCAGGACACTTCAATTCCCAAATACTCTTACCTCTAAGTAAGTAACATCATGCCGACGTAACCCAAAGAGAGGAGGCAGAATCCGTACAAAGGGACCAAAGGTGCTTTAACATGGCAGCTTTATTCCAAATCTCCATGTTTCGCAGACCCAAAACACCCTCCTCCTTAGGCATACAAATCTTTGACCAAGCCACTTTAGTACCATCGGTGCCAAGGTCATAACATTTCCACAAGAAAGCCCGTAGAGTTACCTCCACTTGCTTGATCACAGCCTTAGGTAAAATAAATACCGAAGGCCAATAGACCTGAATAGAAAAAAGCACAGACTTAATAAGTTGTAACCTACTCACATAGGAAAGCACGCGACAAGTCCAACTTTTAGCCCTAGCTATAATACGATCCACCAAAACCTTACATTCCAAAGCCTTCAATTTGATAGAGATAAGTGGAACACTAAGATAATGTACCGATAATCACGACCTCTTTATATTCCAAAACATCAAGCAAATGATCCTTAAGATATGAAGAAACACCACTAGCAAATAGATTACTCTTATCTGGATTAGGAATAAGACCAGAAAGTGCTTTGAATCGACTAAGGCACTCTCCAATGAAAGAAACAGAACCAACCTCAGCTCTACAAAAGAACATAAGATCATCGGCAAAACACAAGTGGGTGATCTTCTCCTTCTCACACCTCCAATGGTATTTAAACTCCTGTTGCCATGCAATTCCCAAGATCGTCTTGCCATGCAGGCCAAGAAAAAGAACCACCTTCCACCTCTGAAGAGGAGAGAACAGAATTGAAGTCCCCCATGACCACCCGCGGCAAGTGTGCAAACCATCCATGCCTAGCTACTAAATCAACCCATAGATCAACACGCTTAACTAGGATATTATCCCTATATACCACTGACACCATACAACTCTATTTACCATTACATGCATTAACACGAACATGGATAGCTTGAGTTGAGAAACCCACAAGCAAAATATCCACATCATTTGGATTCCAACATACCCAAATTCTACCAAGCGGAGAACAATTATAATTAGTAAGGACACTCCATGGCAGGAAGATGGCACTCTCCACCTTATTTTTATTCATCTCCTTAACTTTAGTTTCCACCAACCCACACAAAGAAAGCCTATAGGAAGAAATGAAGCTCTTTACTTCAGATTGTTTAAGAAGGTGATTTAGCCCTCTAACATTCCAGCATCCAAAAAACATAATTAAAGTCAAGGAAAGAACCACAACCTCAATATGCCTAACGCCATATGCCTTCCCTAGGGGAGTGATAACAGACCTATTATTATTCTTCTTCTGAAGTGAATCTATAGCTTTTGTTACCAACGTGTTAGAATGATAAGTAGAAGAATCACTATCATCTTCATTCGGAATGGCAAGTGGAGCCGGAGTCACTTCTCCTTCTTCCCCTATTTCAATAGTCTCATTAGGCACCATTTGTAATTCTAACGTAAGAGATCCATCAAAATTCAAGGCCACCAGCTGCTTATCAAGATCAATAGATGAAAATCCATGAGCCACCTTGAAAACCGCCAGTTGTTTATCAAGATCACTATGCAAAGATTGATGATCGACCTCCCCCTGAACCTCCTTAGAATTATCAGCCAAAGTATGAATGTCATCTTCTTTAATAGAAACAACAACACCAACATCAACAACACTACCTGTAGACTTCTTCGTATATGGGACATAGGTTCAATCATCATCGATAGGTGGTTTCTCATTAGCTACACCACTCAGGTCAGCCTTATCTTTAGCAACCCAAACCTTGGCAAGTTTTTCCTAATCCTTACTCTCACTAGGATTAGTTTGAGATGAGCAAGAGTGGCGAAATACCCCCACATTTCCAACATTTAATGGGGACCCATTCAAACTCAGCACATAGCTATCCATTCCCCATTCGCACAACGAAAATCAAAATCCTCCACTAACTCCTCCAAAGCATTAATCTATACACAAACACGCGCAAAGCTAAGACATTTACGTGCAAGAGTGATCGCATCTACATGGAGAAGACGTCCCACATCACTAGCTACATGACTCAACCCTTCCGCTATCCAGTACTCAAAAGGGATATTATAAAGCTTCACCCAAACAGGAATGCAACGTAGATTCTCCTTGGCCAGAGTCATATTAGGTTGCCAACGCTTCAGAAGAAGTGGCCTAGAAGCCATATGCCATGGCTCTCCTTCAAGAACTAAAAGAGCTTGGCGAAGAGAATTGAACTTGAAAAAATAGAAACCAGCATCTAAGGATAGAACCTCCTTAAGGCCAAACCCATCCTACAATTTATGAGCAATGAAATTCACAATTGGAAAAGCTAACTTCTTACCAACAAAAGAGCCGACCAAGGTCGTCCTCCACATTTCAAAACATGAAACTGCCACGTCTATAGGAGGAACCACCTTCACTCGACCATTATCACAAAGAGGCTTGATATAATTTAAGTCCGGAGAAAAAGAGGTATCTAGGTCGAAGTCTTTTACATGATACCCATTTAATACCTTAGCATAAGATCTTGGCCTCAGTTGTCCCAATTTTGATGTCACTTCACCTTCAATTGGATGAATGTGGGTTGAATTATTCAATTGCAACACATTAGGAACTCCAATTGAATCTGCCCTCAAGTGCATACCCGACTGATTCAAATCCCGTTTCTGAACCTTGAGGTCTTGGCATGTTTTTGTTGTTAAATCTCCATAGGAACTGGAGGCGAGGTGAAGTATTTGGTGATTGATTTGAAGCATGGGTGTGGCCAGAATGTGGGCTGCCGCCTCGTTGAAGGTCCGCGGGTTGGGGTGTTTCAGTGGTTGCCGTGGCTGAATTGGGAGGCATGAGGCCAGGTGTGGAGGACGGTTGGGATGAGGGGGTCCTGCTGTCGCATTTTTATTTTTATTTTTCCAGTTGGATACTTTGTCACTTGGATGTTTGTAGGTGCTTTCAAGCACAAACCATGTTTTACTTGTATTTTTTTCTTTTATCATAAGTTAAAAACAAATAAACGTTTAAATATTATATTTCTGATAGATAGTAGTTTTATATTCAACTAATTCATATATAACTTTATTTTTATGCGCTCTTTTTTAAGATTTCCGTATAAGCACTTAAAATCTTATGATCAAAATGTGCTCAACCAGTTCATCCGACGTGCACGAAGAAAGTAACGCGCATTTAGCCAAAATATACACGCTTTTTCCTCATTACACATTCACTGAAACCAGATCGTTGAATTGCTTGGCTTTTGATATTCCATAAACACGTGGTAAATAGTGAGCAACAATTGAAATATGGCAGTTCAGGCACCGGTGACAGATTTACTTGTTACTGGTGTCTGCAATTATCTCCAATAACAAGCCTTGTTGCCTCTGACCAAAAAGCTAAAGCGGATGCTGCAAATATGGAAAAGGAAGATATTGAACTCCTTATAAGCAATGAAAAAAATTGCCCAGCTGAGGTTTATTTGTACATTACACACACTAAGACATCTTTGGTGCTAAACACTTGAAAGTGCTTTATTTTTTAAATATTATCTAATAAGAATCGATCCATATTTCCAAACATGCCATAAGTGCATACTTGGCCAAGCTTAAATAATTTAGTTATAAATAAGTTTACTTATTGGTAATTAAACAATTATTTTGTAGGTTAAATATTGAAATGAGCAAAGTAACCTTACATTCTGTTTCAATGATAATAAAATAACCTATTCAAACAAATTTGGAAACAAAATTTTATTCAAGTTTGGCCAAATATGATCCAAATTTTGATGACGAGAAGAGTGCGACATAATGGATGCAAATAAATGAATGTTAATCTGCCTTTTAGAGTGAGAAAGAGTGGAAAACCTAATTTAGTATTATCGCCAGAAGCTATACTTCCTCCAGAATATGCCTGCACCTTTCAGTATCCAAAGCAATGTATCTGTGGAGATAAACACAAAAATGTAAATACATGTATGATGCATCTCTGTGTCTGACTTTTCTACTTTGATCAATATGGTTTATAGAGGAGCACCATTGAGGCACTTCCCTGTTTAAGCAATCTCCAAGGGTTCTGCATAAAGAGTCAAATATAATGATAGCCGTCTACAAGTTTAGCTGAAACACATTTTTCTTTAAATCTTATCTTCAAATGCCCTTTCTCATGCAGGCGAGTTCATATTCTTGTAAAAGTGTAGCACTTTTAGTACAATTTTCAGAAATGGGCGACTGTAAAACATAAACTCAGAATACCAAGTTAGAAAAAATGAAAAAAGAAAGATGATCTTGTATTGAACATGTGAATTGTGATTGTGCATGTTTATAAGTGGGGAACCAACAAAACCAATTCCATAATTCAAGGGATAGCAGTCACTACATGCCTATTATTATTATTATTATTATTATTATTATTATTATTATTATTATTATTATTATTATCATTATTATTATGCGTATGCGTATGCGTGTGCGTGTGCGTGTGCGGGTGCGAGAGAGAGAGAGAGAGTTTAATTACCTTAAGCTGGTAACGACAGCTGGGAACGTATTATATAATTTGCCAAATCTGCTTGGCTTGCAATTTTTCATCCCACTAATTCACTTATTGGTGGACGGTCCATGACACTGGATGCTTTCACTGCATTACTCTGCAGTTGAGGGTCAATATCAGGTAGTTTAGGAACCTGTAATCAACGAAAACCTCTCAGTCCTCCAAAATTGGAGAAAAGTACAAGCCAAAAATGAAAAAGGCACAAACCGAAAAGTTAAACGAGTTCCCAATAATACTAATGAGAAGGACAAGCTAGAGAAATGATGATGAGAAGTAGAAACTCATAGGGTGCTATGGTATAATATTGTAGCACGGTCGTGGATCATCATCATCTATGTATTACCTGCGCTAAAAGATCAATTGTTCGTCGTAAAAGACGAGCTAAATCTCCTTCATCCATGGCACAGTCCATCATAATCTCTCTCCAAGTTAGACCAGATGCCCAGGCTTCAACCATGCCAGAAAACTGGCTATCCAAGCAGCAAGGTATCTATAAACCATGGACATGCTCATTAGGAAAATCTACACAATGCACCATTTATGTATGTCTAATACACTTCGCATACATATGTTTAGAAATTACAATTTACATACTTTCAAAAGCATTAACAAATAACATGTTCTCTTACATCTCTGATAAAGAAATAGGAAATATTTACAAAATACAGTGCTATTGTTACTTTAATAACGGATTGTGATTTGTAAATTTGTCCAATTTCTTTAATGGAGACTTAACGAATATTTTATTTGCTAATGCTTTCGAAATAAAGTAGACAAATTGTTAGGCAGTGTAATTACACTCCACGTATGAAATATATTTAAATTTAATTTTGCAAAATATTAAGCAAGCCCAATGTGTCCCAATCAGTCCATGGATATTACCTTCACTCCATGTTTTTCCTGAAGTTGTAAAAGTGAGCTCCTTTGTTCATCCAAAAAGTTGATTACATTCATAACAGTGGTGGAAGGTTCATAAATATAGCTGCAGAGAACAAAAATGAAATAAATGATTTGTCACATGCAACTGCATATTGATTGTTTTTAGATTTGTTTTTCATATTAAATGTGCAATACCTATCTCCATTTCCACGCACAAATTAAACTACTCAAAACTTGGCTTTAAAAATTAACAATACCTATTATTCTTCCAAGGTCGAAGTTTAATTCCTTCAGACACTAGACTTCCAAAAACGGCAGCAAGCTGTGCAGGTTTTAGATCCAGGAGGATTTTATTTCGAAGAATCATCGCTAACCAGAGTTCATTTTCACCTCGAATTGCAGCAGCAGTTTCACCAAGAGGAAAAATGACATGCGTATTGATATCTAGTGCCCTAATTTCGTGTATGACATTGCTGATCTGGCACATTGGAAAAATGAAACAACATGTAGAACTGTGTTAACATAGGCAGTCACCATCTAACATAATTTATTCGTCTAGTAAATGAATTAATGTTACACTTCTATAATTTTACTCGGTCCACTTAACCAGTTTTATAAATAGTAGCATATCTATATTGTAATCTATTTCCTATATTGCACACTATGACTGGACATCTAAAACAAGAAAATAAATAAACAAAGAGAATGACAGGTCCTAACATATACAATTATCACTGTATTGATGCTTAGAATTTTGAAATGTACAACTAGATAGAGCAATATAGCAGTTCTAAACAATTTTCCAGCAGTAAGCAAATTTCAATTTTCTGCACCAAATAGAGCCCTTTAAATTATGACAATTCATCTGTAGATTTAAAGATTAGAACAAAATTTGAAGCTTCGTAAAAACAAATGAAATAGACAACTCTCATCAAGTAATCATGAGATTATCATACTTTTTTTATATCGTTTTAAAAAACCTTATGGAAGCGTTTCACTAGTATCACATGCTCCCTACTTAACCAACAATAATAATGAACATGCTAGCTGATAGCATGCAGTATGTTTGCACGTAAATTACCTGCAGAAACTCCTTCCAACCAGATGGTTCAATCTGCTCTATGCGAGTACTCAAACGACGTGATCTGGCCTTCAAGCGCCGTATCTTCTCCTCGGTAAACTTAGCCATGTCTATAATCTTCTTATATTCTCTAAAGCCTTCTGTACGTGCTATCTTTTTCTTCAAACGTGCAACTTTGGTTCTTTGGTCCTTGTAGCATTCTACAGCATTATGATATGCTTGAGAGAATTGTAAAACCTAAGAAATTAAGGATAGAACCAAAAGTCAACTTCATACACCTAAGTATAAACAAGTAACAATTGTACTACAAGAACTTGTCCTTTTTTAGTCATAAGCAAACTATTTCACCATTCGTATTTTAGTCACGAACCCTCCCACTAATTGTTGAGTTAATTTAGGCCTGCTAATGATGGAGATCAAAGTGGCCCAAATACTGGATGGGCCAGGGTGACAGATTAGAAATTGGACGACTGACCAAATGCATGTTTGAACTAATGATGAAAGAAGAATCTTGTGCTCCTACACCAAATCAATGTTGCTATGGGGTGGTCGAAACCAAGAAATGACCCCTAGAGAATAATCTGCAATCTTCTATATCAAATCTTGAAAAGACAATTAGATTGAAATTCTAAAATCGTCTATGCAGTCCAATCATGACATCCTTCAACACTTTGATGAACTTACCACCGACATATCTCATCATAATGGGTCAAAATATGCAGATCAAAAAATATTGATTGAGTCCCAGATATGAGCAAAATATAACCCAGAAGGTAGCGAGTTTGGAAGGCAAATTTAAGAGACACATATTTATAATCAGAATAGAAAGGTACACGAAAAATAAATAAATAAATAGAAAGAAAGAAAAAATAAAAATCAAAGAGAGAGAGTAAATTCAGTTGCAAATGCCCACTCCCAAGTCCCACCCACCCTCCTTTTTCTCCAGAGGAATTTACTCAGTAAATATTTTTTCTGTGCAAATATTGAATACAACTAGTGATGTGGAATTGAAGATATACTCAGAAATTTAGCTTGTGTTTAATTAGGACTTTAAACTCTTTACTCTACAAAAGGGAACTTGGGATTTCAATTAAAATTCGACTATTGGCTTTATGAGATTTTGGTCCTATATTTTCCTTATGCTCTTCTCTAATTTTGTCATCCTTCTCTCTTTCTTCTCTTTTTTGTCCTCTTCTTCTCCTTATCTCTCAATCTCTCCCTTTCATATTTCTGTGTCAAGTTTTGCATCAACGAGTCTGTCCTGCTGTTAAAGAGTTCAGAGACTGAGAGACATTGCATGTTTCCAGAATAATGCTCACGTGCATTCTAATCATCAAAACTAAAAGAAAGAAATGCCAATGTGTGCAATTCATTTGGTTATTGAGTTCACCTCATCATCTTCAGAAAAACTACTTAAGACTGGCACATTTAAACTCCAAGACCATGTCTCTAGAGATCCTTCCATGCTCCAAAGACCACCAAGATCAGATTCTGCAACCTTTTGCCACTGCATGCTTTCCTTGTCGAGCAGCAATGTCATTATTTCACGAGGCAAAGCATCACCCAGAGCCAGAGCAACATTGGGAAAACCTGTTTTATAAACTGTTTTGATCCACTTCGGTGTGAAAAGGTACCATGAATTATCTGAACCAAGAGCAACATGGTAAGATGGTTCAGCACCATGTTCACTCTCAGCATCTCTGGAATAAATATCCACGTCCACATTTAGTGCAAAATAGTCAGAGTCGTGAACCTGTAAGGGCAGGCACAAAAGCATTTAAGTGTTTTGTTTGGGAGATTATTTGAAGTGAAAATTATGTGGTTAAAAAAGTAAAGAATAGTTATGGATCCACGTGCAAAATTATTTTTTTGGGAGAATGCGTGGTTGAAAATAAGTTTGAGGAAAAATAATTTTCAAATAAGTTGTGCCAAACAAATGCTAAAACCGAGACCTCAACCAAGAGAATGAAATGTGAGTGAAACTGAAGCAAAATATAATACAATAAATGATGATATTTTCCTCTGTAAGCAGTATGGTAGCATGTGCGTGTATGTGAAATTATAATGGATTAGTTCTTTGAAAGGAAGTTTATATGTTAAATCAGAAGATAAATATGAAACATCAGGATCCAAATTAGGGGGTTTGAGATCTCATCAGTATCAATCTTTGTTATACGTGTCTTTTTTAGGTAATGGTAGCCTCCACCAAATAAAAATCGAAATGCAGCAGTATAATGTGCAAACAATTTTAAAAGATAGCAAGCTGCAAAGGACGCAGCATGTAGCAGAGACAAGAATAATGTGCTTCAATCAGAAACAGAGAATGTGTTCCAGTAGTCTTGTTATCACAGAGGACCTAGGCTGCAGCATGAAACTTCTTGCAATATGGCACAACAGCATGCCTTTTAGTAATTTAACGAATATATTTCAATGCCAGCGAAAAGGATAACTGAGAAAGGAAAGAGCGAAAAGGAGATTTAAAAATCAAGCTTACAATATTTTTAACTTTTGAAGTTTTCAATGAGTCAACCATTCCCAAGTAAACAGCAGGTATTTGATGCTGAACTCCACCTGAATCACTATACTGTAAACACATAAAAGGTAAATGCCCCTCTCCTAGCTCCTTCAGTAAAGGTTTCAAAGAAAACATTCTTTCAAGTTCCATCCTTCTCCGTAGTTCAGTCCGGAGGCGCTTTTCTGCCTGAGGGAAAGATAAAATCAAGTAAATCATATAGAATTAGGAACATGTTTCTAAATAAGAATAGTAACAGTAAATAAACAGTCCAGTCTGGGAAAATAAAGGTTGGAAGGATATGAGTGATAGAGATACCCTTAATTCTTCCTGAAGATCAGCAATTTCCTTATAAGCTGATTGTGTCAACAGTTTCTGGCTCTTTTTATCAATAGCTTCATCACTTATTTCTGAAGTCAGCATCTCTATCTCATTTTGTATTTTAGCAAGCTCCTCCTTTGCAGCAAGCATGACATTGCTCCCGACGTAATTTCCAAAACTTTGCTCAACTAACTTCCTCGCTTCTTCCAATGTCCGTCCTGATTGAGAGACATTCGGGTCATTTGATTCAGGGGATCGTGTTACTTTTGCACCCTGCAAAGCATGACATGTGAAGTCCATGACACTGAGATAACTAGGCCAAAGAGAAGAAGCATTGAAGAACATACCCCAAGAAGATTAAGCACCATTCCATATGAAGCAGTAAATTGCGATACAAGAGGTTCAAGTCCAGAAAATAGAATTTTGCAGGATTCTTCAGCCCCTTCATATGGTGTCTGAACAAGAACAACATGACCTCTTTCATCAATGCCTCTTCGACCAGCACGTCCTGCCATTTGGAGCAATTCATTTGAAGTTAAAAGAGAACGCCCACTTTCAGTTCTTTTGCTCAGAGATGAAATAACAGCTGTCCTAGCAGGCATGTTGATTCCAGCAGCTAGCGTTTCCGTGGCGAAAACAACCTTTACAAGCCCTCGTTGAAACAGCTCTTCTATGAATGATTTCCACAGGGGAAGACAACCAGCATGATGTGCTGCAACACCTCGGAGAAGGCCTTTCACTGAAGATTCCCTCACAGCATCAGGATATTGGACACGGAACCTTTTCAGGGCCAGTTCTACTTCACTCATCTCACATTCATCCAGTAGCCTGCAGTCTTCCAGGTACTGGACAGCTGCATCACATCCTTTTCTGCTAAAGATAAACCAAACTGCAGGAAGCATATCCCTAGCTTGAAGATGCCACAATGAGTCTATAACTTGAGGCACCTACGATATAAAACCAGAAAAATGAAATGACCCACAATCCATGTTATTCTTTTAAATTATAAATCGTATGTGGAGAACAGAATCAATAATTCTCATCAAACTTGATGTTAACCAAAAATAAGCCATCAACTACTAGCTCATACTTGTGAACGGCGAATAGTGGTCGCGTCATTCTTTGCACGGGAAGGTACATCATTACCATGTCTTCTAGGTTTCCTTCTTCTAGACCCTTCATCCTTGTACAAATTGTCTCCTGATGAATCAATCTGTAAATAGCTGAGTGACAGCCCCCTGTTTCAGTCAGAAAAAGGAAACAAGCTGTTAGTCCTACAAGATCTCCACATTGGGACCCAACAGATATTATTTTCAAACAATTATCATGAAACTACTTCTTCTGAATCCATCCATTCCTTTTCGGCAAAGGCAGTAAACACACTGCCACTTGATGACAGATATACAATAACCATCCAACTGAGGAAGAGCACATTGACACATCTACTGTCTTAATCAGGAAATAGAAGGAAATGAAATTTTTAAAGGGCTACCTTCTGAAGACTTGCAGTGGAATTTTACTTCTAGTATAGGGGCTTTGCAAGTCCTGATGCCCCCACAAACCTCAGTTTTGATACAGTTAGAAATATGACAAGCTTACTTCTTTCAATAATTGAAGCATTACAAAAACAAAATAATAATGGAAGGGCTTAAACAATAACAACTGTAACTATCACTACTGCAGTTCCGTGCTGCAACCTTCAGAAATATCTGAATTTTGACCATATATGAAGTATGAACAAGATATTAAGTTTATTAGTAAAAGAAGTTGGATCACATACTCCAAAACTATGGTTCAAACTTTTGCCTAGCATAATATAATATGAAAAGGTATGCTTTCAAGCATTTTTACTTTCTAGTAAGGAGCGCAGTGAAATGTAATCATGATATGATAGGAAGATCTGCCCAAGCAAGGTGATAGTCATGTGGATTCATTTTCATACCCAATCTTTCCCAGTAAAACAAGGTTAGGAATTCAAATTCTGATTGATTTCCACTAAGCCTACTGTAAATTTGAAATCAAGTAGTGATGAAGGACGACAAAAATTACCTATTCATGCTGGTGCCTTTCTCATCAAGAAGCGGGTATAGAGCTGTCTTTGTAGAGAAGTGCCATGTCAAAGGAACTGGGCGCTTGGAGGAAGTTACCAACTCAGTTTTCCCATGAATCTTTAAACATCAGTATGAACAATAAGGAAGTTAGTCCAAAATATAATTCTCCACTGAGCTCTTTGCAGATAATTAATTAATCAGCGGATTCATAACTTCCAGGCCAGAAAAATTAAAATTGGAACATATTTTCTCTATTAAGTACAATTCATTTTATGTCATTAAATCCCATTTTGAATTTATAAAAGTGTGAGATGGTACCAACTTGCACTAAAGAGGCACAAACATATCTAAAGAAAAAGTCAATTTCACGGGTAACCAGAAGTATCAACAAATTGGACAAACGGTGCCACTTTTCAAGTTTTCACAGGATCAAATATAAATTTGTCAGGATTTCCACCAAATACAAGAAATATTAAAATTTAAAAATTGAAAGAAAATACACTACCACTAAAAACCAAGATTAACCCAATGATAAGTTAGTCAATCAAAGCTGTACATATTTCAAATAAGGCCTTTATCCATTTTTTTCCATAGAAGGCACAGTTGAAGCAAAATGGAGATCTACAACAAACAAGTGTAGCAAGAGATTGTACATTTTGAAGTTTGAAACAACCTCTATACTCTTAAGAAACAGCATTATGTAGGACACTATCTAGCAAAGAAACTGCAAAATAGAAGTGATAGCTGCAGTACCTGACCAATCCAACCTGCCAGCTCATCAGGATTGGCAACAGTTGCTGACAGACAGATAAGTTGAACTTCTTTGGGGCAATAAATAACCTACATGATGACAGCAACAATTAATTGCATGAAGCAAATAATTAGGATAAAATATCACAGAATTGAGAATGAACATACAATCTCTTCCCACACAGTACCCCTAGATATGTCACTCAAGTAATGTACTTCATCCAAAACAATCACATCCACGTGTGAGAGTCCTGTTTCAGACGAAGTCACTCCAACACTGCATCACAACATTATTTATTTAAAATTAGGAAATGAAATAAAATCTCGGTTTATGTAAAAACTTAATAATCTGTAGGAAAAAAATAATGGACCAACAAGTATCAAATGCCTAGAGAAAAATAGGACAACAGGTGACATGCTTTCATTAAATGATATGTGGAGAGAAAAAATATCAAGTAAAAAAAGTGAACACCCAAGATTCAGAATACAAATGGAAGAGTAAAGACACTGTCAATATTGACAGTTTGTTTTAGATAGGTCGTTTCTGGAAGAGAAAGTATGAACTTTGAGAAAGAAGTCGGCAAACTCTTTTCATGGCACTTTAAAGACACACGATGAAAGGATTCTTGAACAATTATAGGTTATTTTGAAAATCCTTAACAAGGATAATCTATTATATATGCCAATGTAACTATAGTAATAGAATTGGGGCCTCAAAAGTGAAAGAGCTATGATGAGGATGAAGATGAAGATGAGAACAGAAATTGGACTGGATGAAATTTGTAGAAGTATGGGAGTGTCCAAGCAAGGTGGGTAATTAGGGGGTCAGCAGATCTATTCAATAATATCTTAAATAGTAAAAAGATGTTTTATGAGTAATTGAAGAGTGTCTTGGTGTCTATCTAACACAATATAGAAGGTATTGAAGATTGTACAAATTACAAAGGTATTAAGCTCATAAGTCATACTATAATATTATGGGATAGGGTGATTGAGCACATATTAAGGTTTATTCAAAGGCATCAGATAACAAGTTTAGTTTTGTATCAACAATAGAAGCCACTTCGGTTATTAATGGAATAGTAAAAAAAAAAAAAGAAACTAGATTATTATATGGTTTTTCTTCTTTTAGGAAAAACACGTAATACGGTGCCCAAGGTCAGTAGCAATTGATCGAAGGGATGGGAAAAATGATTCGTTTAAACGACACCAATTTATTCGGAATAGGACTTTGTCATTGTTGTTGTCGAGTAAAGGCTTAACATATAAGTGGCAAAGAAGTATCAAACGATTGGGGGTTGGGGGGGGAGGGGGGCATGTGATAGCAATGAGATTTTTTACAATAGATGAGAGTGACAATGGCAAGAATTTAAAAGAGTGGAGGTCAAGGAATCAGCTATAGGCTATTGACAAGACATTGGATTCAAAAACAAGGTTGTGCAGCATGAGCTTTCATACCCAATTCTTGATTTAAAAATAAGTCAACTATGCAATGAATGGAAAATGCATCCGAAAAAGACCATGCAAAAGAAGGGGCCACAATAAAAAATGCACCTCTGGTACAGCATATTGCGCAAAATCTCAGTTGTCATAATTAAAACCTGACCATCTTTGTTAACTGCAGAATCTCCAGTAAGAAGCCCAACATTACTATCACCAAATGTCTCTCTGTGGAATCGTAGATAAGTGGCAAAAATCAGTAACATGACCACAAAATCAAACTACTGTCCACGAAAATTTTATCAGAAAAAGCTCAAAATATTAAAAAATTCCACACCTGAAGTCACGGAATTTCTGATTCGACAATGCCTTGAGAGGAGTAGTGTAAAACAATCTCCTTCCCCGGGCTACTGTGGCAACTGCAGCAGCTTCAGCAATCAAAGTTTTGCCACTGCTTGTTGGTGCAGA
The DNA here is from genome assembly GCA_903798255.1 of Fraxinus quadrangulata. Taxonomy (NCBI): domain Eukaryota; kingdom Viridiplantae; phylum Streptophyta; class Magnoliopsida; order Lamiales; family Oleaceae; genus Fraxinus; species Fraxinus quadrangulata. The sequence goes on along the minus strand of CAIGRB010053266.1, from coordinate 11,721 downwards.
AACTACAACTGAGGAACCTCTCAAGAATGCTTGAATTGCTGATCGCTGGACACAAGCAAGGAGATAAACTCCATAATTTCACTTGTGCACATAGATTACTATGAATATGTATTATGCATATTTAAAAGACAAAGTGAGCCCGTCAATGATTGTGCTTCATGCAATAAAAACTTTGATGACATAACTGTAGCACTATCATCCTAATCCTAATAAATAAAGTAGAACACTGGCATTTTACACATTGTGCTTCAGTGTTGTACTTGATCTACGAGAATGAGAACTTCTTTACGTATGCTCACAGATCCAGTGGATCTAGTGTTCACTGTGCATTACCAATTGTACTGGGCTCTCCCAAAACCAAACTGTTTCAAATCAACTGGATATCCTGTTATACATTCTCATTGGCCAACCAAGTTATCATGTATACTTATGTATGTCTATATATGTGTGTGTGTGTGTGTGTTTCAAGCTTTTCTATTCATTGCTTATTAACACTCATACTTGACTTTTCCAAAAGAATAAATATGTCAACAGGTCTTTACACTCTGCTTACATATTATTCTATGCATTCACGACTATAAGTACATTATACAGAGACACAGAGGCATTGGCGCAAACATGTGAAACTCGAACCATCCTGATATATGTAAATAGTTGTCCCTTATGCTGTAATAATAGCTGCTCTACAACAGTAAAATGATCGTGCATAGACACGTTTTAAGACCAGATTTCACCCAAAAAAATTGAAAATTAAAATTAACCTGAAATTTATCGATTCTGAAGTTGTAAATAGACGACAGCTCCTCAACGTCAATGATCTCCTCACCAAACTCTCGCACTTCATTTCGTAGCCTCTCAACCCTCTGCCACTTGAATTCCTCAAATCTCGACTTATTCTCATTAGCATAATTGTCCTCCACCACCACTTCCTCATACTCTTCTTCTTCCTCTTCACTCTCTTCACCTAATTCACCAGAAACGACGTCGTACTCTTCTGCCACCACGTCATCATCCTCATCCGCATCGGTTTCCGCTTCATTTTCTTCTTCGGAGAGTTGAGATTGTGATTCGATTGGAAATTTTGACTTGGGGAATTTGTATGAAGTTTTGAATTGAGAGCAATTTGTAGTGCGGAGGAATTGGAGGGGTTGGAACTGGAGAAAAGGCTTTATTAGAAGAAATGAAGAGGATTTGTCATTGTATTTGGTGAAAGTGCGGTGTGAGAGAGAGGAGAGAATAGAGAGTGTAGTCATGGCGGGATGCGCCGTGTGTTCTCCAGTTCGAGTTGGAGGAGATATTATTATTATCATTGTTTAAAAAAAAAAAAAAAGAAAAACAAGGAGATATTATTAGCCGCATGAAGATAAATTTGGAAATTTACAGATGTGGACCTTCTTATTGCGGCAGGCCTTTTTGGGAATTTTTTCCAAATAGCCTTCTAAGGAAAAATTGCAGCCGCGATCCCAAACCTTTTTATTTTTTGCAAACTTTACCCTAATTTTTTTTTGTGCCAGTGAAGGTCCCAAACCTTTCAACAATATGCATCGGGGGTCCAAATGACCGTTAGTTGACCAAGCAAATTGATTTTGACCAATTTTAGTAAGGGCAAAATAGTAACTTTACATTTTATATTTTTCCAAATATTATTAACAATTAAACTAAAAACAAAAAAGAAATTATGCCCCACCCCCAACCCCATTGTTAAGTTCTAATTTAACCACATGTCATGCCCTCTTCAAACTCAATACCACACGAAATTAACAATGTCACGATTATCAAGACATCAAAGACTCATGCCAAATGTGTGAGTGTGTGTCAAGCCATAGCAACTTATCGCTAACCCTAACACATGCAATATCAAGTATATCTCAAGCTGAAGGTTCAGCTCCATAACTCACGGGTATCAAAGTGTTTAGTGTGGGGTTTCTCTATATAGAGTTGAGAAAGATGAATGCTCAATTTGGAGGCTTAAATAATTGTCCACAAGCAACAAGCAAATATTGATTATGTGATAGGTATACTACCAAATTAGAATTCATCAACTTCTTACCACAGCCTACTTGATCAAAACGATCAATACAAATGATTGTAATGAAGTTCAGGTTGGATCGTATGAGAAGAACAGATATAAAAATTCAAATACTTCCAAGCACATAGTTAGATATCTTATCAAACATCTCGATCGATCACAACTTCCCAATAAATACATATT
>CAIGRB010053250.1:0-74219 GCA_903798255.1 Fraxinus quadrangulata | reverse complement strand
AAAGGTGGGTGAGTAACGAAATTATATCCATAGTTATGTTAAAAGGATAAAATATTGAAAATAGTGAAACAGACTACTAATAAAATGCTGAACTTGCAATTTGTATTTGAGGTTTTATAAGAAATTGAGATGTACATTTTTTTTTTGTGTGCTTCTTGCTGCAGACTGGGCCTTTCAACGTTGTCATCTACAAATGAATTTCTCTAAAATTTATACACACTTATTTTTAACACTAACCAACGAACGTGCAACGCACGTTTCCTTTACTAGTAAATATAGAAATAAATAGAAGAATTGTGCTAGATATACATTCTTTGTACAACTTTCATTACACTCTCCCTTAAGTGGCATACTATGGGCAGGAAAGAGAAAAATTGTTAGAAAGATCTAACGGGATAATGGTGTCAAGTGACGGAATGTAAGAAAAAGTGTATACAAGAGTGCACGAATAATGATGCGTAGCCCCACATATCATTTAATGTTATATTAACGCCACTTAAATTGAGATTGTAATTTTAGTGAAACTAAATATCATCACTCAATAGTGTACATGTAACATAACTGTAAGGAGAAATATGCATGAGTCGTCGAGTTGGCCAAATAGAAGAATTTGGAGTGCTACAGGTATTCAATTGATATAAAATTATATAAGAATATTTTAAATAAAATCCCATTTAAGTTTAGCCCCATTTTTTAGGTTTCTATCTAAATTTATAATTAGTGATGGCAATAGGGTAGGACAAGGTGTCACGCAGTGAGAATGCTTATCTCCCCATTCGGCACGGTAACCACGCTAACAACTAGGCGTGAAGCCTATTTTACCAAATAGTGCACTAATGATGTGATCATATACAGGTATTCTCCCTAACATCCTACTCATAGCGTGCGTGTGTGCCAGTTGTTCGAGCTTGCCGGCCTCAGAATGAGGGGAGGGCGGCCTTGAGGCGTAATACCTCGGGAGCCAAACTTGCTATCCTTGAAACAAGGGCACGACACTCAACCCAGCTTAAGGCAAGGTGATGCGGAGCAAGTGCAGGGGCTGTAGTGGGATGGGATGAGGCGGGGTTATATTGTCCCCTTGAACTTTTTTCCAATTTTTCTTGTAAATTCTATAAGCAATTTGGAAATTTGACTAAAGAACTTGGATAATTGATTAGGGTTTGGGCATAAATAGTCGGGGATGAGAAAACCCTTGTCGCAAACGGGGTGAGCATTGCGGAGATCGAGTTTGGTGGGGGCAAATTGCTATTCCTACGTATGTTTATCGATACACACGAGAGGAAGACTTAAACCTTACCTCAGAGCTACAATTAGAGGAGATTGTGAAAATTTGACGAAGAAACATAAACTTGGAGAGACTATCTCCAAATTAGGGTGTGTTTGGGCCACATTATTTTGGAAGAATGTATCTTAGAATAGCAGATTGATGATGAATGTGTAGTTGAAAAAGAAAAAAAATTATTGATGTAATTGAAAATATTATTTTATTGAAAATGTGTGATTAAAAATGAATTGAAGAATGAAAATGAAAATTTTAATGTGGCTCAAACATGGGCTTAATCATCATGACCTACTAGTTTGGCCCTTGCATAGTCATACAAATTTTCGCTCATTTTCTTTGATTAGTTAATAATCGGTGAAGGGGTTCGATTTAGATTAAAGGGAAATTAGGGATATGTTTAAATAATGATTTATCTATTCACGTAAAATAGAGTTATTAGTCGTTAGAAAAATAAGTAATCCAAATCAAAATGTAACTTTAAACCTAAAAGGCAAAGTCGTCATTTTAACAAATGATTATGACAATAAGCGTAGCCAATCAAGCAAACTTAGTCCTCAAATCACACAATTTTTTAAAAGAAATGACTTTTACATTTCTTATTTGAATTTCATACAATCGTAGAGAAGAATAAATACAAATTTCCCTTTTCTTATTTCTTTAATTAATTTTTTGTTTATTTAAAGACAAAGAGTATAAAACTCACTTTTTTGTACAATTTTGGCTTGTCAACTAAGAAAGGGATAAAATTGTCCACTAAGGACCCATGTGCTAATTAAAATGAAAGATTGAGACCGTGAAAACTCTGTTCTAAAGAATGGGTATCAAGGTGCAAAATGCTTTGAAGTTTGAAATTCTTCGCTGCTATTTTTCTTTCCATTTCAACAAGTTAGAAGGAATAGTTATCCAGACCACATGGCTTTGCTTATTTGGTTTATTTATACCAAAAACAGAAATGGCTAAAACTTTTGCCTTCTCTCTTGGCAATAAAATTGAACTAAGTTTGTTGCTACTTTGATACATTTCAACTAATCCAAAACACAAAACACGTTCTAAAACAACCCATGTTTGACCTTCATTCCTAAAAACTCATTTTCTACCACACATTTCAAACGATCCACAATTTTTATTACTTTTTAAATACACATTTCACCAACTTTTATTGAAATCAACTAAAAATCTATTGCTTATCCAAACCAAACTGGGGCAAAAGTTTTTGGCAACTTTTCTCCCAGCCCATCATCAACCATCTTATTGGCGAATCATGCTTTTGAAAGCAATGAATAGCGAAAATTGAGAAAGGTGCCTAATGTAGATAGACAAAATGAACAAAGGGCTTACTTTCTCAACTCTCCATAAAGCAAAATCTTTAATAACTAAAAATTCCAAAATGCCCTCAGGGGTTACAACCTTTTCAGTCTTCACCACATCAGTTTTTTGTACTTGAGAAGCTTGCCTATTCAGATCTCAATTGTATACAAAATATTTGGACATTTATCCTTTTGAATCAACTTAAAGGAAGTCACCAGCCAGGAACCGATGGCTCAATACAGCGTCTGCGATTGGCCTCTTCCGAAAGTCACGACTTAACATAGCCTACATCCAACAGAAAAAAGAACTGAAGACACTATTCCAAGTAATCGTTGAGAAAACAATCTTTCTTGAATTCTCATATACTAGATTAGCTAAACAAAGCAGACAATTCACAACCTGCCCACCACCTCCCCTAATGCAGATAGAGCAACAAATATGGAAGCATGACAGAAATTCTTTTATTGAAATAGAATAAACTCAATCATCAGACAAACACGGGATAAATGAAAGTAACGAAAGGGGAGAGGGACTATGTAAACAACGAAATTGTTCAATATTTAATGAAGGATGCCTCGTGTATGATGGTAGTTTCAGCACTTGAAAGAAACGAAAGCAATATTAGTCATCATATTTACGTGGTCACTGAACCTGAAGTAACTCCCAACCAGCACCAGCACCAAAATCCAAGAACTTGACAGCTTCTAGCAAACGGTCATCAGCCAAACAGTATCTGCCAAAAAGGAAAAATGTCAAGAACAAATAACAAGCAATCAATGGGACGACACAGAAACTTTAATACTTATCATGCTAGCACAAAATTAAAACTTCAGTAAAAATATAAATTGTTGGCAGCCTCCGGCCTCCCAACTCCACCAGAAATAGAAAAAGAAAAAGGGAGACAATGTAAGATAGGTAGACTAAATTACATATATGTGCACAAGAAAAAAAAGAAGCTACAACCTCTAGTGGGTTCTATATCAAATAAAGTTACAAGCTATCTGTTAAACTGCAATTAATTTTCACAGCAGCTATATTATTCACTCACTCCAACACAACTTTGATACTCTTTTCCCCCCTTGTGAAATCGAAATATATATAAATCCTTAGCCAGAAAAGGTTGCACCCTCCAAAAAAAGGGAGAAAAAACCATAAATTCTCACCAAACACCAATAGCCCCCTCAAATATATCCCTTTCGGGATACACTGACACAGATATTGAAATTCCTAAGGGTGCTGTGCATGTGTAAGGCCTTGTAAGACTGTTCGGGCAGGAACTTGTACAGAGGAGCTCAGCCCAAAATTAGAAGAGCTCCAGTAGTACAATTGTGTGGCACTTTTGCCTGCACCCAGGCTTAGATTTGTGCTAGTGGAGGTTTGTACTTTCCAATAGTTACTAGTCAAAATAATAAAATGTAATGCAACTTACTCTCTCATGGCATCAAGATCAAGCTGGAATGTGTTCTCCAGAAGCCTCTGCAAGTTTGTGACAAAAATGTTCAACATTGTGAGCAGAATATGTCTAGTAAGCGTAATGAGAAAACGAATTAAGATAAATTTATGACCCACTCTCAGCGAAAGACTGTCCATGACTCCTGCTTCACAGAATGGAATGAAAGCTAGGTATGCGAAAAGAAGACCAGCTTCATATCTGTAAAGAACCCCCACAAAAAAAATGGTGTAAAAATATTTATTTTTTCTCAAAACATAATAGGAGAACAAAATGAAAGATGTTCACATGTCATCTGCCATTCCAAAAGCTCTTTTCTCCATAGGGGTGAAAGCACCTGCAGCAGATGCTCGTCTCCAAAGCTCATCTGATGGAGATCTTGAATTTTCCTTCTGCTGAGAATACCTAGAACACCAACAAACGTTCACCTCTTAAAAGATAAAATGTGAGGCACATTCAGGTGAATGATTTTAAAAGATCAAACAATTCACCTCGCGTGTGCACAGGGTAGGGGGAGCACACCAACATGTGATTTCATACAAATTGACCATTCAAAATTGTGAAGTGTACACGCATGAGACTTGCCTTGATTAAATTTTGGTAATATATGGTTAGCCTTCTGCTTATAATACCTCACAAACTACAAGAAACTCATTGAGAATTGTCTCCACAGAGAAAAAGGCTAAATCTGTCCCAAATGTATGTAATTGGACTTGGAATTTTGGGATAAGTTTAGCATATCCAAGGGCATTATATAGCTTTCATGTGGCTCTCTTGCAAGTAATTGACTTTGGATCGCCTCCTTTAATGATGATATTTAATGAGAATTAACAATTAGTCTGGGGTGGTGTGCAGAAGGAACATGTTATGGGAGAAAGATTAGAAGTCCTTGCTACACAAAGTACTAACGTTTCAGATACACAGAAATGGAATTCCACCAACATCCCTTGGCAACAAATCCACGTTTCAAATCCGACAACACACCTTGAAGTTTACCCATCAATTGTAGTGTCAAATGACAATAACATGATATCTTAATTATCTAATTCAAAAACATCACCTTGGTTGTAGGCTACTGAAGGGCATACATATGTGGTTAAAGTTCCAACTGGGGCTTTTACACAAGGAACTAAATGGTTCTATATGCTAGACAGGAACCGAACCATACCGGAACCAGGCTAACCATACCTGAACCGCACGATTCCAATAGGGTACAATCCTGTGAAAAGAACTTAAGAAGCTATATCCAAGACTTAAGAAAGCAGGTGAACCGTGATAAGAAATGAAATAAAGAAAACGATTTTTATCAACAAAAAAGATACACGGCATAATATATTATCGGATATACTTTTTACTTGCAGACAATAAAAGTAGAGTAATAACCAGTGAGTAGACGGTATTATATAGTAACTAGCTAACATAAAAAGGGTATTTTAAAGTTGTTTGCCTCAGCATCTGAATACTATCAAGTGGAATTAGGTAGAGCATTCACGAATCCAATGAGTTGCAAAGCTCACCTCAACAGTTCCTTTCTGCACAAATTAGGTATTATTTTAATCTCACCTACAATGTTTGAAATAGAGGGTTTCTATTAGGTTAAGGATTATATGGGACTAAAGAGAGGATAAAAATGGAGAGAAGAAAGAAGTCGCCTCGAGATGAGAAAGGAAGGAGCAAGTTCTGATCTGTTCCTCTCTCGGGCATTCCTTGAACTTATATATNTCTCGGTTTGACCAAAACCGACTTTTTTCTTTACGGAACCGAGCTGAGCCGAACCACCTGGGGTTCTGGGAATTTTATCCGCCCTTAGTTCCAACACTCCATCATTACACATCAAGATCATTTTTTATTAAATAATTTTGATGTGCAGCATCCCGAACCTAGTTCCATCAGAGCAAAAATGGATCTATCAATATCAGTCCGTGTATATACATGAATAAACATATGTCATGCATACATTATAAACATATTGACACAGTGTGCTTACTGTGGTGGTAATTGGTAGTAAGAGAACTCTTGAAAAAGATAGAGCACCTAAGTGCAGTTTCAGAATATATCTATATTTCACCAGAAGAGAATTAACCTGGTTGTGTATTGGTATGATGCAGATAATCTACACCATGAAATACCTTATATCAACTGAAAAGGCAAGATCCAGCAGCCGTGGAACTAGATAAGCCGAATCTTTCTCAACCATTGTACTGCCATTTGTAAGATAGATTAATGCATAATGTTCAAATTAGTAGAGAGTATTTTCTAGCAAGTAACGAAGATGAATTGTTATTTGTTAGCTAAACTTTATTTCTCAGGCACGCACTTGAGAATGACAGAGGCAGGTCCAAGACTTTGGTGTAATCTGTCGTGGTCATGCATATACGCCAGGCCTCTCATAGCACCCTGAAGCAGCTTTAGAACGAAGTTGCTTCTCCTCTTTATGGTTACATCTTTTTCAAAAGGATTCCAAAGATTCTGTTCTCCCAGATATTTTGACATCTTTTCACTTGTTACCTTTGCATAGTCGGCAGCACTATATTTTCCATCATTCCGGAAAGCTAACCACTGTAGATAACTTATCACATATAAATATATTTAGCGCAAGAAAGTGAAGAAGATGCAATCTACATAAAGGTGAAACTTTGATGACATAGACCTGTTCCCCTGTCTTGGTTTCAAATCCTCCTAGAAGTATTTGAATATTCTGACAGGTGGCAGCTTTTGGACAGCTCTGCAAAGCACAGACATGTAAAATATTACAGGCAAAGTTCCCAGACCAACAGAAATGTACTAATGATTGAGTTCATAAATGCTTGTAGACTGGGAGCTGTTATATTACTTGAAGGGAAGCGTGAGCATTCAACTCGTTTGCAGCCATCATGTCCGCTTCAGCACCACCAACTTGTTGACCAGGATATACCTTCATGGCATTTTTGGTTCAGACAATGAGTTATTACTTATCAGAATAAACAAGAAGAAGCCAGCACATAAGTTGGAGTACCTAGAATCTACGAACAGAAAGCATTATTTAGTATAAAAATATCATCAAATGCACACTCTGATTCAGGCTGTACAATATGCATGAAATACGTACAATGCGCTTTAGAAACTGATTCACTTTCTGTTGGAAAAAATATATTGTCCTATTCGCCTAGTCCTTGTCAGAGAACTTCATAAGTTGTCATCCTAATATCAAATCAATGTAGCAAAACATAGAGAACCAAATATCCAAAAATAAAAAACTGCAAAAGAAGGTTGAGAGAAATACGTGACAACAATATTCACCTTGAAAATAATTGGGGTACCTCGACGTGGACCCTGAGCTATTCTTCCCTCATAAAGCCTGCAAAATGACTGCTACAGATAGTATAAGCAGCAAACATAATGAAAACTTATTTAAATCCTTTGAAATAGCGTCTAATGCCATTCTCTAGTTCATAAATCCATCCATGTTTACCAACAAATCAGGAAAGGAAAAACAGAAAAGGAAATGCACCTGATCTTAACACTGCCCTCTCCAACATCTTGAACTCTTAATCTCCCTATATCCGCTGGAGAATATTCCATATCCATCCCTGGCTGCAACCCCGAGTAACTGCAAACAACATTCCTCAGTCAATTTTCTATGGAAAGAAGAGCAAATCTACAAGAAGAATGATTTAATGCAAACCTAGTGATATTCATGAAACCATAGCTTCCAATAAGCCTTCCAACTTCAAAAGAATTAGGATCCATTATTAAACTCGCTTTACATAATCCCCCATCGCGACGTCGGCTACACGGCCTTAGCTGCAAATTTAAAGCTTTCCCACCGAAGGAACAAGGGCGGGAAGAAATGGAGAAAACCCTCGAAGTAGGAATGCAATTAACTGCAACTACTACCATCTTCGTTCCTGATTTTCTGGTACCCCACACCCCAGAGACGCAATTGAATGAATGGATGGATTGTATAACGAAATGAATAAATTAAGGTGAAATATTGGATACAGATAGGGTTCTGCAGATGCTGCCACGTTAGAAAGATGGAACTTCATTTATTGAGAATATCACAAATGGACACTATTGTGGTAAATTTTCAATTTGGTCATTACATTACTTTTTCATGATTTTTCTCTTTGTCAATTGACAATGTTACATAATTAGTCACCCATGTATCCACATACATTCCATTATTCGACATTGAGCTTATTAAACCTTGACATCGATCAATTATCATTGGTCATGCCTTGAAATTACGATAATTCTTGAAAAGCTTCACGCCCAGTTAATAAAATTACCAAATTGTTCATTTCAACTCTAAATCTATTTTTCGTTATTCATAAACCGTATAGGTTGTGATAAAGTTAAGTTATAGAAGGAATTGGCCGCTTTAACGATTGTTAATCCATGTGAAGACTTAACAACTATTATGATGCATATGACGTTAATCAAGATAATGAATGACTAATTGTGTAAAAGTTAAAACCATCTAAATATAGTGACTAAATGGGTCAAAAAATATTTGATGATCAATTTGAAAATTTTCTTGAACTTTAGTAGCCATTAGTGAAATCAAGTACTTAACTCTTAGTTAATTTTTCTGTGGTGCTTATTAAAAAATATTCCGGCGTGAGAATTGTAAAATGAGAGAAGTAGAAGGACTGTTGAGAAAATAAGGATGCCTCGCTGGCGCCAATCAACCTCTTCAATCTTTAGACCCATCTCGCGTCTGCTATTTTTTTTCTTTTTTTTGCCAATCTTCCACCGCTTTGTGCATTAAACACACACTCACTCACAGTGAAATTACTCCTGTGATCTTGCCCTAGGTTTTCATTTTTAAACCTTTCAATTACTCAAAGTTATTAACAATTATATAGTATTGAAAACTTTGGTGGGGTTGTTGAAGAAATGGAAGGAGGAGAAGGAGGAGGAGGGTTGAGTGTTGGGAGCATACCATCAGCATCGTCTGCGCCGCCGCCATTTCTGAGCAAGACATACGATATGGTGGACGATCCAACGACAGATTCGGTGGTGTCTTGGAGCAAGAGCAACAATAGCTTCGTGGTGTGGAACGTGCCGGAATTTTCCAGGGATCTTTTGCCTAAATATTTCAAGCACAATAACTTCTCCAGCTTCGTTCGCCAGCTCAACACTTATGTGAGCATCGCTTTTTGTGGGTTTTTGAATTTTCAATTTTTTAAATGATTATTGGAGGTACTTGTCCATTTGCCCTAGGTTACGAGGATCAATATTTTATGTTTGTATATGGGTATTTAGCTAAGTTAGTACTGCATCAGAGGATTACATATTACGGAGACCAGATTATCTCTGAGAGTCACAAGCAGGATGATTATCAAAATTCCACAGTTCCAGTAGCTGCTCAGATTTGGCCTGATTTTTTATTTTTCTGTTAATGGAATCCAAATTTTAGGTTCTGGAGATGGTTTGAGTGGACAGAGAAGGAAAACTCTGCTAGTTCTCTTCCCATCTGATAATTGAGGAACAACTTTGTTTCATTTTATTTATCAGCTGATACCATCCCAATACGCCATGACTGATATGGAAAGGTGCTTTTGAGAACCACTGGAACGTTAACTTTGAACCATGGTCTCCCAAACATACTCTCTCATCAATATTTGTATTAAAAACTTTCAATCTAGCGTCTGATTTGGAACACTTAGGTGAATCATGTTTGGATTATGGAAGCTAAATTGGATGTACAACACTATTCTTGAAAATAATGAAAATCATCAGGAATTTTGGATCACTATATTCTGTACATCCATGGTTTTTAGTACAACGATTGGAGTTGAGAACCCAATTAATCGTGTTTTGGGGAAAGAATTAGCCATGTTTCTGTTGAATCAGTCCTTAGTTTCGTGCAGTATCTTGGCTATTTGTCATAAGGGTCTTTCTTTCTTTTTTATTCTGAATGGCCATATCATGTTGTTAGACGACTATAATATTTTTATAGTTTGCTTTCCTCTTTCCAATCAGGGGTTCAAGAAAGTTGACCCAGACAGCTGGGAATTTGCAAATGAGGGTTTCCTAAGAGGCCAAAAGCACCTTTTGAAGAGCATAAGTAGGAGGAAATCTTCCCATACACAACATCAGCAGCCCTCCCAATTTCAGAGTTCATCTGTTGGGTCTTGTGTTGAAGTTGGAAAATTTGGAATAGAGGAAGAGGTCGAAAGACTGAAAAGAGATAAAAATGTTCTCATGCAGGAGCTTGTCAGGTTAAGGCAGCAGCAGCAATCGACAGATAACCAATTGCAAACTGTTGGGCAGCGTGTTCATGTAATGGAGCAGCGCCAGCAACAAATGATGTCGTTCCTTGCAAAAGCCATGCATAGCCCTGGATTTGTAGCCCAGCTGGTGCGTGATCAAAATGAAAGCAACAGACGCATCTCTGGAGGTAATAAGAAAAGGAGACTTCCCACTCAGGAAGAGGAAGTCTTAGGTGGAAAAATTAATACAGTGTCGCCTGATGGACAGATTGTCAAGTACCAGCCTTTGATGAATGAAGCTGCAAAGTCCATGCTGCGGCAAATTCTAAAGATGAATGCAACTGGGAGGCTTGAATCAAAAGTTAACCACCCTAATGGTTACTTGATTGATAATGTCCAGCCTCCATCTGGTGTAGCAGACAGCGGTAGCTCCTCCAATAGAATGTCCGGGGTGACCCTTTCAGAGGTTTTACCACCTTCTTCACAATCACCAGCAGTATCAGAATCAGGATTTTCTTTCAACTGTCCTTCAGCTGCCATATCTGTGGTCCAGAATTCCTCTGGTTTGGTACATGAGAAGAAACAAAGTACTCCATTTCAAGAAATGAATGTTGGGTTGCCAGAATTTCCTCAAACACAAGGATATCCAGAAAAGCATGATGACCTAGACATGCCTCTTAATGGAGCTGAGTCTACAGATGCAGGGAATATGGATGCAATGGCAGGATTGGTAGATGGCCCTATGCCAGTTGTACCAGATGGATTTTCATCAGATCTTGACATTGATATCTTGCTAGACGAGATCCCTAAGCTGCCAGGTATAAATGATGTTTTCTGGGAACAATTTCTTTCGGCAAGTCCCCTAACTGAGGATACTGATGAGATCAATTCTGGTGCATTGGGATGTGGTACTGGAGAGGAACAAGATCAGAAGATAGGGCAAGAAGGCGAATGGGATACGATGAAGGATATGAATAATGTTACGGAACATTTGGGACATCTTACATCTGCATCCAGTAGTATATGATTCTATGTTAAGAATTATATTCTTGCATGCAGTTTTGGAGGTAAAACTTCAATTCAATTTCCTTTGATAAGCAGTGGGTCATTTCACATTCAGTCCTTAGCCATACAGACTTACCAAGTATATTAATGCTATCTTCATATAAGGCAGGTCTTCATTACAAATTTTTAATTCTGGCTTCTTATTATCATATTCGTATATGTACCACTTCCGAAAAAATAGCTGTACATTCATGTCAATACATATATATGTCAACAATCTAGCATGCGTCCTTTTAATAACTACAAAATCTGAATATTACATATGTGCTTTCTTCTAAGCAGTGTGTCCCGAGGAATATGTGGTTAAAAAGTAGATAAAAATTGTGGATCTAAAGAATATGTGATTAAAAATGATATATGACCAGTTTATAAGCATTTAAAAACTTTGCCAAATATGCCGTCTCCTTGGCTTAGGTTTTTGACTTGATAAGCTTGGTTTCTCTGCATATACGTGGTGATTACAATATTATATTTTTGCTTCAATTGCTGCTTTATTTGTGGTGAATTTTTGGCAAAATGATACGGAATGCTAAATTTTGGTTTTTTCCAGGTGTCAATGCTGTGGAATACCGGCATAGAGAATGCCTCTAGTCAAGTATGCTTTTGTTACAATGGGAAGTTTTTAGACTGCTATCCACCTCAAACTTTACCCCCTTATTTTGAAAATAATGTATGGAGACCTTTGTATGAAGTTTGTAAACTGTACTTCTAAATCCCAGAAGAAAACTGTATAATATATTTTGTCCAAATGTCACAGCAATTACCTAGCTTGCTTAGACAGGAACGGTGGACTGGCTGAAATTTGGTATCTTAACCTTTTATAATTCTCTTGCCTATGGAGTTGTGTATAATTGTGCTTTCGTATACCTTTAGTTGAAGAAGGTCTACCCGAAAGTCCCTGGCTTCAATGCTTTCAAATTCAAGGTTCAGTTCATGCAAGAACGAACAAATTTATAGATGCAAATTGAGTACAATATTCACCAATAATCCTTATAAGAGCAATATCCTCCTTTTCAAACAATGCAATCTACATTGATCTAATAATTATTTCCCTAAAGCGACAGAGTGGGTGTCTCCGCAAAGTCAAATGTTCTTCACAACCCAAATAGGTTGAGATGGGCTCGATAGAATTCCAATGGCAACAGCTAGCCTCATTGTGAAGATATGATGCATGTTCCTTTGTATTTTTTCTTCAACAAGCTGCAGTATTTGTGACTTGTTTGGTATATGATCCACTGATCTAAGTCTAGCTGCAATTTCTTCCAACTTGAAGTATATTCTCTAGGATAGATTGCAAGAATTTCTCCCATAGACAATACCATCAACCTCAATCAAGCTACTACCTAGTTCTTTCTTCAAACCACAATCTCTCATAACCTTCCTCGACCCTGAAAACTTGTCCCATTTTCCTGATTTGGCATAGATATTATATGAAGACACAAGCTCTGTGATTTTGAGGTTCTAATTCAAGCAAACGAGCGACTGCATGTTCAGCTACATCAACATTCCTATGAAGTCTACAGGCCCCAAGCAGAGCCCCCAAAACAGAGGCAGCCGGGGTATAGGCATTTCTTGATAAACTCCATGGCTTCCTCCAACAGACCTGGCTTGACCAACCATGCAAGCATAGTGCTTCACACCAGGCACGATGTTATCAACTAGCTCATTTTGGCGGAAAAATATTTATTACCTTCCTCAACTAGACCTGAGTGACTGCATGCAGACAATAAATTGGTAGAAGTTGCGGAATTAGGCTCAACCTTGGCTTCTTGCATCTTCAAGAACAATTCTATTGCATCCCTGCCAAACCAGCAATTGTAGCACACCATACAAACACCTCTCTTGTTAACTGAATGAAATACCTCGAGCGCTTTCTCCAAATCTCCACACTTAAAAAATACATATCAGTCAGCACAGTGATGAGAGAACAATTAACCTAGCACGCTCTTTTGTATGTACACATGGATCCACGCACACAGTGATGAGAGAACAATTAACCTAGCACGCTCTTTTGTATGTACACATGGATCCACGCACCCAAATCCATACGCCCCTAGTTGAGCACGGGCTGACAGGGAACTAACAAGGTGACTTCATCAGGTTTAGCCTTCTTACTAAGCTGCAACTCATTAAAAATGGTAGTCTCATTGGGACTGCCCTTGCATTGCAGCAAGAAGACTTCTAGCTGCATCAAAATCCTCCAACTTCGCTACCCAGCAAGCACAGTTGTCCACGAAATGATATCCTTCATCTTGTCTTGAGAAAGTTACATTGAAGAGTGGTGTTTGGAGCAGCTATGGATTCTTTTGAGCTCAACTGATATACAAATTTACTTTATACTACAATCTTTTTCTATTCGTTTTATGCATTTTTCGAATATAATTTTTCGTGACAGAAAGTTAAAATGGATGCATCGCCAGCGACCTCTCTCCTGTCACGTTCCCTCCTATTCCCAATTAGAAATCGCATAAGCATCTTATTAGAAATCGCTATTTTGCGTACTGCAGGGAATTGTTAATCATTCCCACCGCCTCGGAAAATATATTAAATGCTTTCTCAAACCCACCCACAGTAATTTATACATTCAAATAGATACGTTTCTCTGTCTACCAATTTCCATCATCTTCGCTAATCCAATCCAATAGCCTCTGATTCATTTGCTGTTCGTAACACGATGTCGGTTAGTAACGGATACTCATTTCTGATTCAATACAACTTTGTGATTCATATACATGTCACTGCGTGTTCTTATTTCTTTGATCCGATCCATAAATTTAGATTTTCAGTTCAGCGCTGCTTAAATTTTCTGGCGTATGGGAAAAAAAAAAAAGCGTATGGGGAAAAAAAAAAAAAAAACACTTTGTTTATGATCGGATTAATTGGATTAAGTTGATGATCCTTTCAGAATATATAAGTTTCGCCTGGAACTATTCCACCACAAGAAAATAATTTTGCAGACCTCTGTTTCAAACTTCGTTTATATTTCATGAAATTCTACATATTAAATAAAGTTGCAGTTGTATTCAGAAAAATAAAATAGAATTTCAGTTTCATTCTTTTTATTCTCCCCTTCCTCCCAGTAATCCAAGATCAATAAGCCATATTTGTTGATGAAGTTCTGTTAACATGAGTTAAATATCCATGATTTTTATTTGTTAGCGTGTTGCATCCAAGAAAGGCACATACGCAGAATAATGTTCAATTCTTTGTGTTGCAGCAAGCTTAGTAGACATTTTAATGTGGCTTTACTTGTCACAGTATTATATTAAACTCTTTGAAAAGACTCGGAATGCATTGCACCATTGATTCTAGCATTATAACTTTGACGCTGATTTTTTGCCTGGACTCAGCATGTTTGGGAGTGTGCTTAAAATCTCCTTATTTTGCTTTAAAGTTTTGTATCGTCCCAGTCATATACAGCCATACAGGCCTTGAGGAACTCCAATCCTGTGTGTGTTTGCTTGGATTAAAAGGCTTTGTACTCAAAATCAATCAAAGTACATTTAAACTTTAGTTGACAAAATATCGAAGTAGTCTCACACTGTATACTCCTCCAGCCCCCTCTAAAAGATTAAAAAAAATCTGTCCTTCACTGTTCTAGGCTGACGCAGACACTGAGAGACGACTCCTCCCCCCAGGCCCCAACACACACACACCAAAAAAGAGTAAAAAATCAGAACATTTTTGGGGTCGGTAATTATTTGAGGTTATGATATTACACATGAAACCTCCCGTCTCTCTCATTCTTTTGGCTTCTTTGCATGGCAGGTCAAAACAGTGAAAGTGAGCAATCTCTCGTCGGGTGCTTCTGAACAAGACGTCAAGGAGTTCTTTTCCTTTTCCGGGGAGATTGAATTTATTGAAATAAAAAGGTTAATTTGTGAATGCTTCAAGTTTTTTTGCAATCGTATTTGTTTCCAGTATTTTATTATCTTCCCTTCACTGAGCACCTATTTTTAACCCAAGCGGTTGCAATTATTTCCCTAAGCATCACGTCATTTCATCTTCAATTTGTTTCTAGTGAGAACGAGCGGTCTTATACTGCATTTGTAACTTTCAAGGATCCTGAAGGTGCAGCGACTGCAGTTCTTTTATCGGTAACTTTACTTAACAGTTCACTGATTCATTTGTCTTTGTTGACCTTGCGATGTTAACCTAAATTCAGCATTAGGTTCAGCTTTTATACGAGAAGAGTCCATACAGATATTATTGATTTATTATTAACTGAAGAATAAGGTTCCATACAGATATTTATTAACTGAAAAATAAGGTTCTGTTGAACTTTTTTTGGTGTATAACAAGATAATACTCAAATCAAGATAAGTTTGTGGATGTTTGTCATAGCACTTTTTCAAATTAGATTCTGAGTTTTGTGTTTCTCTTGCTATAATTATTTAATGATGGACGTTGGTTATTAAATTTGTTATGTACAGTTGTAATCAATTTTTTCTTCAAACCAAGGTTATAATTAAGGATTCTTATCCTGAAAATAAAATGGTTTATGATACTGATCAAGGTTTCAGAAGAAGTTTGCTCATCTAAATATTTGAATCCTCCTCTTTACTCTGTGTGCATGTCTTGGTCTTATGCTGAGATGATTTTTTTAGTTCAGAAGGCACGTCCTTTGTTTATATGGCCTTCTTATTGAATTTCTTGTTATCTCACTTTTGAAGATGAGCACATTTGATTTTTCAGGGAGCTTCCATTGTTGATCAATCAGTTGACATAGCCCTCGCTCCAGATTATATACTGCCAGCTACGGCTACAGCATCCGTTGGCGTCTGATCTTTTGACATCTTATTTAATTTTCATTCACATGATGCACTTTTTTAATTCAGCTGGACTGTGTATGCATTCAGGCTGCGGAAAACAAGCATGAAGGTAACACTGGATCTGCGGTCCAAAAGGCAGAAGATATTGTCAGCAGCATGCTGGCAAAGGGCTTTATCTTGGGGAAGGATGCGCTTAACAAGGCCAAGGATTTTGATGAGAAGCACCAGTTCACTTCCACTGCTTCAGCTAAAGTAGCTTCTTTGGACCAAAAGATTGGATTGAGTGACAAAATCGGCTTAGGGGCAACCATGGTAAATGATAAAGCGAAGGAAATGGACCAGAAGTTTCAGGTTTCTGAGAAGACAAAATCAGCTTTTACAGCAGCTGAGCAGACGGTTAGCAATACTGGATCAACCGTCATGAAGAACCGACATATTTTGACGGGGGTTTCGTGGGTTACAGGTGCTTTCAATAGAGTCACCAAAGCTGCTGGAGAAGGGGGGCAGAAGACGGAGGAAAAAATGATCGAGGAAGAACAGGGGAAGAACGCCGCTAAAGGTTATGCCCATGTTCATACCTCTGACTCTCCGTAAGCTGCTACAGGTGGTACCAAACGCCCGTCTCCTCGGGGATTAGTCCTCTGAATGTTGCTCACCTTATTTTCTATATATATATGATAAGCTTGTTTGGATATTTTTACCTCAAACCCTAGCTAGTTATTTTATTTGTATGGTGTGACTATTGTTGGGATTGCTGGATACAATTGCTGATCAGACTTTTGTCCAGTTTTACAATAGCGTTATGAACAAGTTGTTGGTTTTCAGTACTTGTATAAGATGATTGAATTTAAGTAGAAATAATTTCATTCAATGTTGAATTATCTGGTTTTAAATGTATGATTTCTTTATAGACGAGGAAAATTATATAAAGAAAAATGAACGCATAAATCCAGTATACAAGGCAGATATCACTTTGTACAATGTTTCATATATACCTATATGCTTAGACCCACCACCTTTGCTTAGTTTCATGAGTTTTCAAGTTCTCAACAATTGCCATTCTCCAAGCCCAATACTCCCATGCCCCAAGAAGTTCCTTTCTTTATAATCAATTGTTTCGTGGTTTTATTCCATCATCAATCGAAACAATCCAATTTCCCTTCAATGACGCACAAGGGAGGAAGATAAGATTGAATAAATAAGATCTTCCAACAGATTGTAATGAATTGTTGGGATAAATAATGATGCTGAGTAGTGAGTTCTAGTCGTCGTGCCTGAGATTTGTTTGTTCCCCAACTAAGCCGATAAATTCAACTGCAACACTAAGAGCATTAAGAGCAGCCAAAGAACTTAAGCTTGTTGATTCCAGTTTGTTTCCAGCCCCCGCCAAATCTGATACACCGCGGAACACTATACAAGGCACTCCATTTGATATAGATGTCTGCATAACGTGGTCAGGGGGAGTCAATTACAAACAGTTGCTATTTAGATAATCTATTGAGTTTATGTTTATTTTTCAATTTGACTAACCATCACAACTGCAGAGCTCTCTTCATCGACGGTTGAGATA
This sequence comes from Fraxinus quadrangulata, assembly GCA_903798255.1. Classification (NCBI taxonomy): domain Eukaryota; kingdom Viridiplantae; phylum Streptophyta; class Magnoliopsida; order Lamiales; family Oleaceae; genus Fraxinus; species Fraxinus quadrangulata. The sequence goes on along the minus strand of CAIGRB010053250.1, from coordinate 56,572 downwards.
TTGAATTTGTTGAAAAGGAATTTCCTATAGGCCGCATTATCTACAAATATATCAGCAGTCGAGCCTCTCAATCCATATACAACCTTTGGCTTTGTAGGAAGACAGAATTTCTCGTTAAGACATTGTTGCAAAACTACGTCCAACTCCTGCAAAAGTACGCAGTTAGTAATAATTTTGTCAAAAACATCGTGTAATCCCTCGACTCGCCTAACCTGAAGTTGGGTTGCCATACTAAACCAATATGCATCAACTGGAAGCCAAAATACTTGTTGCATTGGTTTCCCATTGGAATAAAGTTGTTGATATGTGTACTCTATCTTTGCCAATGAGTTTTCCCCCTTTTCAGGCAAGTTGTAGGCGCCAAACTTGAGTTCTGCCAGATCTCCATCTGGCGATTGAAATTCCTGATCACAATGTCCAAGTATAGTAAATATCCTAGTAACTCCGTATACCTGGAATTAGTATATGTGATTTTATCATACCTTCCATTTCCAAGAACCAGTGTGGGCTAGGTAAAGTGGGACACTCACATCACCAGTGTATAGGGAGTCATTAGCACTCCCAGCAGTCCCATAGTGAACTATTCCTTTAATGTCGAAAACATCTAATAGAATTTGCACCGTTATACCTGCATTTAACTGAGAAAATTTAAAATTATATATAAATGGAAAATATCGAATTTGAAGGGGGAAATGAAGGACAGGAGTGTGATAAATTAATATGTTACCGTTTGTTCACCACTCATCACATAAATCACATCAAGGCCTTTAATCTTCCCAATGTTGAATCTCCTTCCTAGTTAAGAAACCGACAGAGAAGTAATTTAGATTCAACTGCAGTCCAGTTTCAGAATTTCAATTTCCGTGAATTGCTTAATCAGTGTAACTTACATCACCGTAATCTAATTGTTCCATTATCCAGGAGTTTTATGAGAAAATTTACATGAATCTGATGAAAATCATCTAAATTGAACTTACCTGCCAAATCAATGGAAGGAACATTAGAGCTGGGAACGAAGAAATGAGAAGTTAGAAGTGCGGCCTCTTCAGTGGGATAAGCCATTAAGAGGCCAATGTAAGGACCTCCATAATTGTTCACTGTTTCAACCAAATGATGCAACGGATGAGTCGATCTAAGCTGGAGTGAGTGCTGCACTTGTACCACCAACACCGTTAGTAATGTCACAAACTTCAATGGTCTCCATTTCAGATCCGGATTTGCTACACCCATTGATCGCTGTCGAATACACTTCGCTCTCTCTCCACCCGCGCGCTATCAGGACACTAATTTTGGAAGAAAAGAAAGAACAGTAGAAGCATGTAAAACGTGAATGCGTTGTCCCAAAAAGGAAGAACTTCATTTGTGGTTCTGAAATTTCAGTGAAATCTTGGCTACGTCACTAAATTTTAATTGACATTAATTAGGTCATAAATTTCAAATTACTTTCAAATATCACCATTTTGTTTCCGTCACTTGCCATCCCTAAATTGATAGAAGGATCATGCTATGAGTACATAACACATGACATAATCATTCACAGGCAAGTGGCGCCACCCTATAGGAGGGCCTGCGGGCCCAAGCACCCCTCCAATAGGGGGCGCCACATAATCCTTATGTGAAAGATTATGTACACATGGCATAATCCTTGATAAAAATGATCTAATTAATGGGAACACAACCGCAACATAGCATGATGATTTAGCACTACTTCATTTCGTAAAGCGATAAATTTAAAAGATACTCATATTGACCTTTTTAATCAAAATTGTCATGATATGTATTTTACCATTTTGTTTTTTAGAGTGTGTAGCAATTACGTGGAAGATGATTATGGAATTACTATCAACTAAGGCCCTACTATTTGATTGAGGTGGTTTTCCATGCAAAATGAAAAAGAAATTCTATTTCCACACACAATGACATGTTTGATTGGCCAACAATTCTTGGCAATTGAATTTTCACATTTTGGCCACACGTGCACAATTCTTAGTTTTTGAGAAATTCATTTCCCCATGGTTTTGGTGGGAAATGGTTTTCTAGGTTTTTTTTTTTTTTTTTTTTTTTTTGGCAATGAAAACAAATTATATCCCCAATTTTAAAAATAAAAAAAATATAGAAAACAAAGTCAAACGAACACCAAAAGATCCAAAATTTCAACATTTTTCAGGTGAAAAATTATATCAATCAAACACAATTAATTGACAATTCACGGTAAAATGAATTATATGCAATTTAATACTCTGTAATTCATTTTTTTCCCACCCAAATTTCATTCTTACAATCAAACGAATCCTTGGTTTTGTGGGAATAGTAAGTGATGAAATGTGAAATTTGAAACTACAATAAAATTTAATGATCAAATTAACATTTGGGACCCAATTGATATTTCATTGGAACTGCAGCGAAAATTATCCTGCGAAAATATAGCAAATAAAATAGTTTTATTGAGATAACTAGCATCTTCCGACCTTAGCTCAGTTGGTAGAGCGGAGGACTGTAGTTAGTTCATAGCAGCTTATCCTTAGGTCGCTGGTTCGAATCCGGCAGGTCGGATTGTTTTGTTTTCAAATATTTCCTTTTTCGATTTAGCGGAAAATTTGAATTCTGGGCTGCCAATTCCCCATTCCAAATGAGTTAATTTCACAACTGAAATGATCCTTATATTCTTTCGACTTATTTAGGCACAAAGTTTTTTTTTTTTTTTTTTTTTCGCTCATTTATTCACTAAAGTTGATTAATGTTATTGATCACTTTGTTAAGCATGTACCATTGGCTTTTTCCAGAGTTCCAGTGCAAAAGAGCAAAATGCAAATAAAAGTTCCTCGGAGATTAATTGGTCGTGTACAACCATTACAAAAGACAAAATTTTGATTCATTCAACCTGGAAAAACAATTCTAGTGAAAGCTATCCTTTCGTTTCAAATAACAAATGTAAAGTATGGTATGTTTGAACCATATTATTTTCAAAGAATGTATTTTAAATGATGAATGTGTGATTGAAAAATAAGAAGTTATTGATGTGATAGAAAATATTATTTTATTTAAAAATGTGTGATTGAAAATGAGTAGAAAAATGAGAATGTGATTTTTAATGTGGTTCAAACAGAGGCTTAACATTCGACCAAAGACTAAGGTAAGAAAAAAAAAAAGATCACTGAGTAAACATTATCAATCATTCGTTAAGAATTGACCCATCCTTGAAATTTTTCATCATCAGCAACAGTACAATCAATGTCCAATAGAAGCTCCTCTATGTAGGTGATAACCTTAGAAGCTCTTCCACCATTTAAGGCCAAAGAATAACAAAACTAATTCCACTATAAAAGCTTCAATCCACCGGTCACATTGTCGACCATTTCCGCGGGTCCTGCATAAGAACGGAATAAACGATTAACGATTTGGTGACTTGCACGCTAAGGAGGTAGTAGAAGAAAAGGATTTGTGGGCCTGAAAAGAGCTGAAACTGCCTATAATTCAGAGGTAGTAACATTTGTTGTCAATGTTCAGAACAATGGTTTGACATCATGTTAGGCTGGCGTTAGAAACGAGAAACTTACCCAAAACTGCCATCACTGTTCTGGAATCTGGGGAAGGGGAATCAAGGAAATGAATTGTAAGCCAAGAGAGATGAAAATCTAGAATGGAAAATTCATGCTGATCCAAATATAGCGATTCATTGTATAACTAGATGAGATTAAAGAAAAATTATAAGAATATGACCGCATGATGATACGCAAATTCCCAAAATGTAAATGCAGGTAAAATGAGAGTAAAACACAGTTATCCACGTTCTGCGGTAAGTACACAGAGCCACTGGACAACAAATTACTTATTCATTTCGCAGCATATATATGTTACATTAGCCTTTAAAATGACATTGACATAACCAAAAATACATAATAGCATTATTCAACAATAATAAGCCACATAAATTAATATTTTTTATTAGATAAGAGAGGATAACATATTCCCTTTATTACCTTGAACGTGATGACATCTATTTGGCAAATGCAAGAAAAATATAGCAAAATTAGTCCCTTAACTCCACCTTTGGATGGATAAACCCTAGAGCTTAGGGATGAAACCTAACAGGTAACAATTGGTCTGATATGAAAGGGCAAACCAAAGTCGCGTATAATTTCAATCCCTTATCCTTTATTCTTTTTTTTTTCTTTTCTAACCTCTATACATGCACACACCACCAGTAGAATCTACCCCGAGCTTTGTATGTGAATGGACAAAGCACCATTTTCATCTTTTCTTACTGCTACATTGACCAAAATAGACAACCATCCACTCTCCCGTGTTTAAAATATTTTTGAAGTAGATAAAAAGGTATTTCTTCAGAAATGATATGCGTAAAAGTTTGATAAATTTCATTATAAACAATATGCCTATCGTGAATTTGAACACACATTAAATGAGAATTTTCCCACTGCATCCACCTGCTTATAAAATTTATATGATAAAGAATCTTCTTTAGAAATAATATGCTTATGGTGAATTTGATCACCCACAAACTGAGTTTTCCCAATACATCCACTTTGCCACAACCCCCATCAAAGGGGACTGAGAGTAGTGCTTCTCTTTCGGAGCAAAATCAATTCTACTTTGCAGGTATTTAATACTGTATTTCTCCCATTTGATCAACATAGCCATCACAGATTGTCAACCCAAACCAATATCGATCGGTCAGTAAAAATATTAACACGAGAATGCAAATGATGAAATTGGGGGGGGTCATAAGTCCAGCTTTCATTCCTTTATTTCATTTTTATTTTTTATTTTCCCTGAAGAAAAGGCTATAAGGGTGTTTACAGTCATGATGTTCATGGTCACATAGTTACAGAGATATGGAGTTTCCAATGAATTTAGTCAGTTTTACGAAATGGAAAGAACACCATCCTATAGATCAATGTAAAACCAAGTCACGACAAAAATAATTAACTTTAAAACTCACCAGGAGCGATCTGTGTTCTCCCAGCATCAATGGTGATATGTGTTTGTAACTTTAGTGATTTTGCCTTTTCCTGTACAAATAAGAAATTACAATCCAGATGAAACAAAAGAATATAGTCCATGCATGATAAACTTCTATACTATAGCAAAGTACAAAAGATAAGCCCAATATACTATTTGATGGCCCTATAATAAGTTTCTGCTTGTGAGACCAAGTTATATTCCAGATGATGCTATCCCACCATCCCATATTGCAGACAGATACTTCCATCTGTTCACTGTAGAGATCTGGGAGGCGACTCGACTGACAAGTACTACCAATTGCAGGGGACTTAGCCAACCCATGCCAAAAATGAGTTTAAATTATCAAAACAAATTGATGGAATATTAGAAGGATATTATTATATTTAATTTCCAATTTTGATATTTAATTTAGGAAACATAAGTAGGGATTATTTTAATATAGTTTCCTACTTCAATTTAGATTAGTTTGCACCCTATTTAAAGGGGGCTTATGCGATGTAATGGAGACAAACTTGGACATGAAATAAAGATTGATATTTTCTTGCCTCAATTCTCTCGACTCTTCCCTTCTGTTTGTCTAACGCTCCTCCCCTTTCTACCTTCCTCATTCTATCTCCCTCCTTTCTCTTCTTCTCTCCCTTTTCCCCTTCTCTTATAATTGTTCCACGGCATTCGGCATCACAAATCCTTACACTGCTCGACAAAGTGCATCAGCAGTCGGGGCAACAGTAAGAAGACAAACATTTTCCAACATTTTGAAAGATTCCTTGATTAGGCATGCAATAACATTAAAGGAGAACCGCAATTAATTAACAACAGTTGATTAGCCCATTAATGCCTTTAAATTCCACGAAATTATCAAGTTACAACATCATCAAATGACAAAAGTCCTAAATAACAATTTACTGTGCGATATAATGTCATTGTTAACAACCCTTTCTTTCGACTTCATCTCGTGCTCCTCAGGGCTCAGATGACCTGATATATTACACCAGTTAAATCCTTGACCCTTTTTGTCTTTTCTAAGATGACAAAATTTTCTCACAAATCGTGGCAAAAGGGGTAAAAAAGGAATAATTTCAACGAATTAAAATTCTTAAGAATAACAGTATTTATCTAGTCTATGCATCCTTAGAGTACAAGAATAATTAACCAGTTTTTTCACGTCTTCCCGGAAAGTGCTGTGAGATATTGTCCAACAAAATAAATAGCACAAGTATACATTACATCATTTTATGTAACATTCATAAAACATGTGTTATCTGATAAACTGCTATGGTAATTTCAAATTGAAGCTATTCATATGGCTCTTACTTGTAAAACAAGCATATCATTTTCACTTTCAATTTTCACGACAACCTTAACCTGTCCACACATCTCCCACCTGCATGGAAGCAAGCCAGTGAACTTAGTCAAATAATATTACACATAAATAGCAATTCAGAGTTCCAATAAATTAAATTTGTGACTACGTTAAAGAATACCTGTTTAAAGATTTCGGTGCCCGGTTTGCAAGTTTCTTGTAGAGACCCAAAGTAGCATGACTATCAATCATAAAAAATTGGTTGACTAGAAGTCAGAACAAGTAAATTTATGTACCGAAGAACTTGTAATTTGGAGCCTACCAGCAGGTTGTATTATTTTCATTGAAATAGTTAACTCGTAAAATGACTGCAATTGTAGCATGAAAAACCATCACTTACGGGAACAAAATTACAGATTAGACCCAAAAAGAAAAACACATCAAACTTTTAAACATAGTTTTGCCTCCCATTAAAGATTATTATAGAATCTATGATGCAATCTGTATAAGATAAAATGAATTCTTCCATAATGGACTCTAAGCAGACTTGGCTTTCATATTTTGAACTTTAAATTCATTTCAAGAGACTTTGCAGTATCAGCGTCAGAAAGTGACAAAATGAAGCACTGTATTACAACAAGTTTTATTCCTTTTTCTTCTTTTGGGATATAGAATAATAAATAACTCATATATGCAAGAGTCCAGCAAAAAGTAGCCCTCACTTTTATTGGCCAGGGTTCAATTGAAACGTCCTAGTCATTTAGCCTCCGGTTCAACCTTAGCCCTTCACATCAAACCAAGGTGTCGTTGTGATACCACCAACCAGTCTTTGGTCAAATTTAAGACTTCACGGTGTAGTTTTTATTTCAATCGTGTGTTGTAAGATTTTTGTTGTTTCCACTGCAGAATTTGGCATCTTCTTTTATTATGTGATAGATATTACATACTCTTGGTTCCTTTTTTTTGGGTCCCAATTTAAATAGGACTGCCTGATATTGAAAGAAATAATCCTACATAAATGAAAAATGGTTTACTTTTTCCCAGTAATCAAACCACTGCCACTCCCAAGAAATTGGTAAGTAACAATTAAAAAAATCAATCGCATTGATAACATTGTCAGCTAATGAACAGTAGGTGTTGAATACAAAAGGTGCAATTTGAGGCTGATGCTAGGCTCAAGATAGCAGTTACCTGCATTGTGCAGCAATCTTCCCTTTCCCCATCTTTAAGTCATTCCTCACAACCAAAACCTGTTAACAATTATTCAAGAAATAAAGCTAAATTATCCTCGTATTAATGTACTTAAAGCTTCTTCTCACTTCGCATAAGAGCGTGACTATATCTGCATACACGGGGAGAATGGAAAAGACATAATACCATTTTGAAATCTTCAAGAATGTCAGCTAGTTTTTCGATCTCGAGGGGTAGTTTACCACGGTTCTTTGGTTTACCGTCAACAACTATTTCAGCGCCTTTCGATACTCGGGGCGAAAGAAAAATACGGGCAGAATGCCGAGCTCCAATGAAGAACCCCAAAGCAAGGCAGCCAGCCCCAAATAACAAGGCACTGAACCAGGTCATATCTATCATATCAAACCCCAAAGAATCAATGTGCACTGTAGTCAAATACCACTACACAGTCAGCTAGGGATTACACCTGATTAAAAAAGGCATGTATTACAGAGTATAACTAATTGGAAAAGGAACTAGATACCAGTAATAATTTGCTGGAGCAGAAACTACATAAGCAGAATAGTCAACTTATCGGAAGACGAAGATCGAGCCGCGTCGGCGTAAGTTTGCTATTCAGTGAGGCAGCGACGGGGACGGACCGCGGACGAGAAAAGGATAGAAGTGGGACTTTCAGTTTACATGATCTGAAATTCTTTTTCTTTATTTATTAAAATTATGAAAAAAAAAAAGAAATAATACCCTAAAAATAAATAAATAAATTCTTTTTTCTTCCGGCTTTTTATGAGCTCGTGAACTTTAGGCCTAAGAGCCGTTCGCAAGCTCTGCGATCCGAGCCTTCCGAGTGAACCCTCGGCTAGGCTCGGGCTCGTTCCAAAACTAGCCCAAATCGTCCATCTGGATGATCCCGAGCCGTCTATGGACCGAGCTTTGATGAGCCGACGACGAGCTACCCCACCCTTTTGTCACTCATAGGCTATATTATGTTCGGCCTAGACATTTTAATCGGAATTGACCTTCCGAATCAAAATTGAAGTTTTCGATCTGATTTCAAAAAAATAAATTAGGAATCAAAATTGAAAGATGGCTAGATCCGGGTCAATTCTTATTTCTTAAATTAGAATCATGAGTACCTGAATTGACTGATTTTTATATGATTTTTTATTTACAATCTATAGGTTAGGTAAAAGAAATACAAAATCTAAAAACCTAATTATAGTAATTTGTCTACAACTCTAGACTCTAACCCTAAAAATTCAAGACCGACACTAACATAAGATTGTTGTATTTAAGAGATTGATACATGTTAATATTTGCAATTTAAACTTTCTATGGAATAAAAAGTTCAATATAGGTTTGTGGTGTAAGATGACGAATCAAAACATTCATTCTTTATAATTCGAGATTTTTACTTTCTTGTATTATTTACAATCTTAATTGATTTTTGAATTTTATATAACACGTGACAATTGAATTTGATATATTTATAACATGGGTCGTGGTGTACATTTTTTGCTCCCTTGAGTGTGGTTTTCTTTCAATTTTTCTTTTTATTCAAACGTAGTAAGTTCAATAAGTAGGCTACAATATCACAATATTATATAGTAATGTATCTAATCAATATTTTTTATGTTAGTTCTTTTCAAGAGTGGAAGAATTTAAACATTATTCATAATTAAATTATATACTATAGCATGCCTCACTTATGGAACGAATAAGATTTATTAAGAAAAAATAATTTTTTTATGAAACCATGATTTATTTTTTCGTGTTTTATAATTTCCACTATTTTACTTCTTGAAGACTTTTTAGCTGAATTTTTTCTCTTGTACGAACATTGTCATGTAGTTATGGGTTATGTATGTATTGAAATGACCTATATGAAAAAATATTCATTAAATTTATATAAAAAATGTTATGAACAAAATCGAATTTGAACCAGAATGGACGATTCTATTTGGTTTCATAATTATAAGGACCCCGAATGGTTCTAATTTCGAATAACTCAAATATGATATGCAGTTTAGGGTATTGAAATACCCGGACCAATCCACCCGACACCCATGCATAGGTTATGTTGTCACCAATTTTTGCTTCCATTAGGTTCACTTGGAGAAAATTTGATAAAAATTTAAGTTAAAATTAACAATTAGTTTAAATCACATATAAACCTTTCGTGAAATTCACAATTTCATGAAAATTTCAATCTCACAATTTTATCAAAATTTACTAATAAATCAATTTTTAGCGATATCAAACAAGTGCTTGTTACATCAAACTTAATTTTTTTTTTTCTATTTTATTAAAATGGTCACAAGTAATTTAAATAAATAATAAATACCTCATTGTCCAATCAGACACACCCATATTATATAAAAGTAAATTAATTTATCAAATGGTAAAGTACTCCAAAAAGGTCATTACAACTGTATTACTTTAAGCATACTTATTAACTTATGTAATTAGATAAATTTATTTCTGCTACTCCGCTTTATTGTTCAATATAAAGTTTTGATGAATTTACTAATATATTAGTAAGCTACATATTATTTGCGATGCGACTCTTTTTTACATATCAAGATACGAATCATCGAGCATTTTATCTCTCAGTATCAAAGTTTTTTGATAAAAAATTTAAATTTTTTGATCAATTATGGACAATTTAAACAATAATTAATCAAGGGCTGAATTTTCACGGATAGGCTAGATCGTAGTCCAGGAGCAACAAAGGTTTTAGTTCATTATAACCTCACAAAAATCCAAAAATGCATGAATATCCAAACAAAACTCAAGAAGGAGAACCTGAGAAGAAATATAAATAATTGATTTGGAGTTGAGGATTACACGTTTTTTTTCTCCTAAACGGTTCTTTCAATCTTCATTTTAGTTTTTTTACTATGCCCTCGTTTTAACTTCATTTTTTGAGAGAATAATTTTTGTAATGGTCTTTTTTTTTTGGAAAATATGCGATTAAAAAATAGATAAAACTTTTAAGTTTATGTGTAAAATAATTTTATTGTAAAAATGTGTTGTTGAAATTGAGTTTTAACAAAAAATTAATTTTTATTGCATGAGTAAGGGTGTCAAAATGAACACACACTACGTGTAGCTCTGTTTGTTAAAATGGGGCCAAGGACCATCTCAATTAGAAGCCTAGAGGCTCGGTCGCGTTAGCCCTCGCCTCTAGGACACACGTTTAGGATTAGTCATGGGCATGCCAAACTTCTTTAGATGCAACTCATATTGAAATTTATTTAGCACGTATACCATTAATTTAAAATATTGTTTGCTACAGTAAGATTCTTTACCACACATTCACCCAATAAAATATTCTTCACACAAACCAATAAAATTACTTTAAATTTCAACCACATATCCTCTAAAAAAATACTATTTATTACTCCATTTTCAACACAGTAATGAGTGACAAACAAGATCTTAGTTATTTCTCTACATTGAAGGCAAATGTTAGAGATCATTTGTGCAAAATCCATTTTTTTAAAGAAATAACCTATAATTATGTTTAAATTAAAGGGAAACTGGTGATTATATTCGCACTACAATTTCTATTTGCAGCACCACAATTGAATTACAATGAGTATTTTAAATATTTACTCTCTGTCTCTCTTATAACTTCAACCTTTTCCATTACATTATCATTGTTAACATTTTCATTAATTATTACATTTTGTCTTAGGGTGAACCTGTACACAAGTAATGTAGGCGCAATTCTTTTGCATGCGTATTAAACTAAGGGTGTGTTTGAGCCCAATTTTTGAATGAATGAATTTTGTAATAATGACGTTTTAGAAAATGTATTACTAAAAAGTATAGAATTTTTTTGAATTTACGTGTAAAATTATTTCACTGAAAAAATGTGTAATTAAATATGAATTTAAAAAAAATTATATAATGAGGCTCAAATAAACGCTTACGCTTAGCCCTTATTTGATTCTCATTATTTTAAAACTTATTTTTTTTAAAATTTATTTTCAATCACACATTATCGGAATAAGATATTTTCAATTTTTTTCTACTTTACAATTATATGTTTTTTTCAAAAAATTTACTATTATAAAATTTATTTTAATGGGTTTAATTTGATACAAACTTAAAAAATCTAGAGCAAAACGACACAACCCTTGAAGTAAGAAAATGACAAAATAATTATTCAAACCGAGGACACGTGTAAGATCCAATTTCCACCAACAACAGTGCACTTGGATATCACACCCTAACATTATTTCTTTTCTTGCAATCTTGTTTTCATTTTTCACTGCAGCGATTAGTCTAGTCGTTTCAAAACTCAAAAAGTCAGAGACGCGCAAAGTGAATAGCAAAGTCTTCCTCTCCAAGATTTTTCAGTTTCCACCTTCAATCCTAAGGTAGTATATTCTCCACCCTTTTTCTGTTCTCTATCAATATTCTCGATTTTGATCAGATCGCTCAATTGGTTTTTGTAATTTTTTTGTTCTCGCTTTTATTTTCTACAGATATGGATATTTATGCGATCTCTGTTTTATGCACAGTTATTTCTATTTTTCGCAATATTTAGTCACTTTTACGTCAATATAATCTGACCCAGATAGAAAATGAAGCCAGTATTACATTTATCCTGATCATATTTGGGATTGTACGCTGATCTTGGCTGAAGGGGGTTTTTGTTTTTGATTTGTTACCTTTAAGCATTTAATTGATTTTTGTTATATATTTTTTTCAAACTGTGGGTAGTAGCGGTTCTAGTCGTCAGTGTATTAAAGAACTGATGAACTTTTGTTGTTGATTTTTCTTAAATTTTTAGGTTTCGTGGGAGGGCCTATAGATCTTGGTATTTGAGAAAATGAGTGACAATTTGATGGAAAAAGTCAGCGCATTTGGCGAGCGCTTGAAGATTGGAGGGGCTGAGGTGGGACAAAAAATCAGCGAGGGTGTGAGCTCAATGAGTTTCAAGATGAAGGAACTTTTCCAAGGGCCAAATCAGGCCGATAAGCTCGTGGAGGAAGCCACGGCTGAAACTCTAGATGAGCCCGATTGGGCCATGAATCTTGAACTCTGTGATATGATCAACCAAGACAGGGTCAATTGTGTTGAAATGATACGGGGAATTAAGAAACGGATCATGTTAAAGACCCCTAGGGTCCAGTACTTGGCTCTGGTATTGCTTGAAACTGTTGTGAAGAACTGTGACAAGGCATTCTCTGAGCTTGCGGCTGAGAGAGTCCTTGATGAGATGGTGAAGTTGATCGATGACCCTCAGACTGTAGTCAACAATCGGAACAAGGCTTTAATGCTGATCGAATCATGGGGAGAGTCCGCGAATGAACTGCGCTACTTGCCTGTTTATGAAGAGGCTTACAAGGTATTCCTGAAGTTTCTTTTTGACTTGATTAATATAGAAAAATGAGCAATGAAATCACATCTTTTAGGAGTATTTAACATTTAATTAAGTTAATTGTGTTTGTCTAATTGTTCAATAGATTTTCAAATTCTATGATTCTGAGGAGTTACCCTGCTCTAAGTGACTCTTTGCTATTTATTTCACGGAGTTGTGTTCCGATTTCTTACTATTTCCCCCACATTTTTAGAGTTTGAAGTCAAGAGGAATAAGGTTCCCTGGCCGGGATGAAGAGAGTTTGGCTCCTATATTTACTCCTCCCAGATCGGTGTCAGCTTCAGAATCAAATGCCACTGGTGCTCAACAATTCCATCCCGATATCCCTGTGCAATCCCTTTCAGCTGAACAAACAAAAGAGGCATTTGATGTGGCTAGAAACAGTATAGAGCTGCTTAGCACTGTCTTGTCCTCTTCACCACAACAAGATGCTCTTGAGGTAATTTTACCGATTTAGCCCTTGTTCGAGCCCCATTTTTACTTTAAAATGAATTTTTAATAGTTATTTTTTGGAGAATGCGTGGTGAAAAAGTAAGAAAAAGTTTTCGATTCTTGTGCAAATTATTTTATTGATAGAATGTGTGGTTGAAAATGAATATTTTAAAAAATGAGTTATTGGATAATGTGGCTTAAATAGGGGCTTAATTTCATTTGAAAATTAGTTTAGGGCTGTGCTATGGGACATAAGTGTACCTATAGGGGTGTCCATGCGCCCCATTATTTTAACATATAGCATTGCCACTCGAACAAAAGTTGCACAGGAAAGTGTCCAGATGAGAGCAATTTGTATCTATTTGCTTAAAGTTTCTCAGAGTGCTCACAATCTGACCATGTTAGTAAACAGCATTCTCCCAAATCCAGTACTAAGCTCAAAAGTTCCATTAAAACCTCACCCGGTTCATTTTAGATAGTTTAGAAGTCGTAACAGCATTTAGATTTTAGAGCACCACGAGCAAACGGTGCCTTATAAAGCCGTGTATATTTATCTACAAATCTCATCTGTATTTAAAGGAAACACCATCTAGAGCATAAAGTCCGGTCTGGTAGCCAATCATTAGTGTAACTGATCCAATTCAGACAATGCCATTACCTCAACACATGCACGTTTGGCAAGATGTGAAAAAGATTTAGTTTTATTTTTGATATTGTATTATATAAAATTGCATAAAGTTTCAGTGTGTTACCAGGTGGTATATTAGAAAATATTGCATTATAAAAAACTTTGTCCATTTGCTCTTTGCATCATAAGCAACCTTTTATTTTCTTATTATTTTTCTTTTGGCTTGTGCCATGCATGTATAGTTGCATGTAGATGAAATCTCACACACATCAAAGTAAAGCTTTTTTGGGTAATCATAAATTTTTCGTTTTAGTGTCTCTGTTGCATAAATTCACTGGCTTTTAAAATCTTTGCCCCTGTTTGACAATTATTATTTGGATAAAACAGAGTTTTGAATAGTGACTTTTAGGAGAATATGTGGTTAAAAAGTACGGAAAAGTTCTGGGTTTACGTGCAGAATATTTATTGTGTGAACGTGTAGTTGAAAATGAGTATGTAGATAAAGAGTTTGAAAATAATGGTTTTCAAATAGGGGCTTTTAGGGCCATTGTTTCTTTTTACCTAAGGAGCTCATGGTTACTCCGAAATTCCCTAACTTCAGCATTTTTCGCATATGATTTTCTTCTCACCCCTTTACCTAGAATTAGTCAATATTATTTCTCGCAACATTTTGAATGATGATTGAATTTCATATGTCAAATCAACATTTTCAGAATTGTTTTAAAACCTACAATCTCATCGTTTAGCTGGCTTTACACATTAGGTTTGTGTTTGGTGCACCTGATTAGACAAATGAATATAGTATCAAATTATAATAGATAATACTAGGGTACTGTGGTGGATAATACTAGTTATTTTTTCATTTAAAAGAACATTATTTACTATGTCTTTTCTTATTTGGCCTAAACCCGTTTCCATGATTCATATTATGGTATATGGTTGGCATTCTCTTGAATGAAAAATCAAAGAATACTATACACCTAAATCATCATACTACCAGCTACCTAATACTATCCAGTATAATTTCTACTAAATTTCTTCTATGGTCTAATCAGGTGCCCCAAATGCAACCTAGTTGGATAATCTTCATTGTAACCCATCCTTGCAAATATCGTGTCATATGTGCCCTCATGTCTATTTATACCATACTGTTCCATGTTTTCCTGCATCTAGAAAATGTTTAAAGGTTGTACTCCCTTAGCTCTAGATGGTTTGTTTGCTGTTAAAGGTTATGGGTATTTTTGAGTTTGTGTGAATTATTTATTTCCTCACATGAGATCACTTTCGATTTGTTGAGTAGGATGACTTGACCATCACGCTTTCACATCAGTGTCATGAGTCCCAATATACTGTTCAGAGAATTATTGAAACAGCTGGAGATAATGAGGCCCTGCTCTTTGAAGCACTAAATGTGAACGATGAAATTCTGAAGGTATTGTCAAAATACGAAGACATGAAGAAACCATTGGTTGTTCAACAGGAGCCAGAACCTGCTATGATACCCGTAGCTGTTGAGCCTGATGATTCACCCCGTGTAGGAAAAGAAGAAACTTCAATAAGAAAACCAGCAGGTGTTCGGACTGGGAGTCAGGGAGGGAACAACGGTGACATGATGGATGATCTTGATGAAATGATTTTTGGTAATAAAGCTGGTGGCACATCTGAAGCAGGGTCGAATCCGAATAAAAAGCAACAGCCACCTAAAGATGATCTCATTAACCTTTGAATCGAACATGTGATATTTGGAAATTAATGAAGCCTTTGACAATGTTGGCGTCGGGCTCATTTATGTAGTGTTGATAGTTAGGGTTGCTTGAACCATCAAGACTCAAGAGACGAGGGAACTACTATTTTTTCGTATGAGAATAAAACTTTTAATTCCATTATGTGAACATATTTTTGTACACTATTTGTCGATTAATCTGCAAAATAAAACTAGAGAAAGATTTTCTACTATCTTGTGTAGAAGAATATTTGAATGCATAAATAAGGTCCAGATGGACTCATTTTTTAATGCAATTTGAAGGATCATTTCCAGTGTCAGAGCCAGAGAAATGATTTACTAACACTGATTCATTTATGTAGGTGGCTTTCAATATTTGAATAAATTTTTTTGTCGACTAATAATTAATTTCTCATGTAGATCATTTCTAGTCAATGATAAAAGTTTTAATTGTAGAAAAACTGGAAAAGGTGAAGTGACGAAAATACTCTTTTAATTGACGGCTTTCATTATTTCACATTATGAAGAGAGAAATAATAATTTCTTAGAGAAATGTGTAGTTAAAAAAGAAAGGAAAAGTTTTTGAATTTACGTATAATATTATTTTATTGAAAGATATATGATTGATAACAAGAAAAATAAAAATAAATTATAATTTAATGAAAAATAATAGAGGCTAAATGGGGACCAGTTCTTTCATTTGTAGATTAACTAACTATTGAATTAACCGTTTACATCATTTTGTCCTTGTGTTGACTATCTTAAAGCTTTGGGATGGTGTGTAACATAAATGAAGTGTTTGAATAAAGTCCAAAAAAAAGACTGTTACTGCAATAATCCAACAATTTATAAAGCTATAATGTGAAAACTTTCTTGTTTAATTCTTCCGCTCACGTGTTTAGCAGTAGTACTAGTAGTGTAACTAGTGTCGAGTAGATGGCATCGTGCGTATGTGTAATTCTGTGAATGGAGATGGCCGGAAAACACCATTCCTCCGCCCCCAAATTTCACCGATCTCCGCTTCTTATCTACATTATCTCACTCCTCACCGTCTCTCTCCTCTTCTACATTTTCTCCCCTTCCCCTACAGTTCCCCACGTCACTCTAAACCCTAATGTTGATTACTCCTTCGTATCCTCCCTCGAGAAATTCCTAATCAACTCCAACTTTCATACTACAGTTGCGGATGATACCGTGACTGGTACTATTACCCAACAGGATGTTGAAAAACTAGATGTTTTGATTTCACGAAAACAGACTCGAAGGATTTATGATGATTCGTTTTATCCCCCGTCTTCACATATTAGGGTTTATGTGTATAATATGCCGCCGAAATTTACTTATGATTTGCTGTGGTTGTTTCGAAATACGTATAAAGAGACCCATAATCTCACTTCCAATGGCAGCCCTGTTCACCGATTAATTGAACAAGTAATTCGCGATTGATTATTCCGAATTTTGTTTTAATGATTTCGTGCGAATTTATAATTCATGTGGATTTTTTTTTTTTTGGTAATTTGCTGTTGTAGCATTCAATTGATTACTGGTTATGGACCGATTTGATAGCACCGGAATCTGAGAGATTGCTGAAGAATGTTGTCAGAGTTCACAAGCAGGAGGAAGCTGATTTTTTCTACATTCCATTTTTCACTACCATTAGCTTCTTTTTGCTGGAGAAACAACAATGCAAGGCCCTTTATAGGGTGTGAGTGTGTTCCCAAATACTTTTGTTATTTATTCTTTCCTCTTGCTAATTTGCATGATTACTTGCACCTGTTTTACAAATAATGGAAGCCCTTACCGAATTACTGTAAAAGAGATCTAGAAATCAGTATGCTCTTGCAGTTAGCGAGTTTGTGCATTTTAATGGCGTTTCATCCCTTGCAATTGACCGTGAATTATGAAAGTTGACCATTGGGAACTTTCACTTCTCAGCAAGAATTGTTGGATGATATCATGTACTGATATATAACATTCTGTCTAATGCTTAATCTCCTGTAAAAATTTAAACACCGTGAAGGGTAATTTTAAGAGTTGCTGTATACTCTGGATGTGATAGCCATTCATCCTACTCATCCTTTTAATAAGATTTAAATATACTATGTGACAGCAGGTAAGCTACCCATGAACTCTATGAAAGGTTCATTTGAATGTAAATAATCCAGCTTCTGTTGGCATTCTTTTTATCTGGTGCTAGTAAAATATAACATGTTTTGGCATTTAGAAGTACATATTTTTCACGGGACGAGATCCAAGAGGATAGTGAGTGTTGATAACTGTACAATGATGAATTTCTTTCAGGGCTGTATCATGTCTGTTGGGGTAGAATATTTGAATGTATGAAGGGGTTTCTCATTCTATCAGTATAACTAGGTATCTATTTATATATGTGTAATATGATGTCACATATGTTAAATCTAAAGCTGAAATTTGGGTTCTTTTGAAACTCTAAATCCAGATGGTAGGTTCTCGGATGAGGACCAAAAAATGGATTTTGTTTACTGGCTCTCTATTATCCTTGACATTGTTGGGTATCTCTACATCAACACTGTTCTGTTTGGACTTTACTTGCTAAAAAAGGAACCTGTTTCATCTTGAAATTCTCAAATCCATATTGGTTGTAATCATATAAGTGGAATGTCTATCAATTTGTGAATGTAGGAAGCCCTGAAGTGGGTCACAGACCAGCCGGCATGGAAGCGGTCTGAGGGTAGAGATCACATACTTCCAGTTCACCACCCATGGTCATTTAAATCTGTTCGCAAATTTATGAAGAATGCGATTTGGCTCCTTCCAGATATGGACTCAACAGGAAACTGGTGAGTGTTTGACTTGAGTTGTGAGTAGTACACTAAGCATATTAATTTATTGCTGCTGATCTGTGGCTGTTTTTGGCTTTTTAAGGTACAAGCCCGGACAAGTTTACCTTGAAAAAGACTTAATACTTCCATATGTTCCCAATGTTGATTTGTGTGACTCAAAATGCTTTTCAGATTCAAAGAGAAACACACTGCTATTTTTTCGTGGAAGGCTGAAACGAAATGCTGTAAGGTTTCATCCCATGATCAAGAAAATTGTTTATTTCTGTTTAGATGGTTCTAATTTCCTACTAAAATCCATTCTATATTGAATTAGATGGGGTCAACGAAGGATGTGACGGGGGTTGGGTTGTGGGCGCACTAAGGATGTTATATTAAAGTGTCCTAGTTATCCAATTCATTTGGGCAGGGCATGCATATATTTCATTTCCTGTCTTTGTTAGTCAACTTCTTAGAATTTAATTTTTATGCTTCCAGGGTGGGAAAATTCGTGCTAAACTCGTGACAGAACTTAGTAGTGCCAAGGATGTGGTTATAGAAGAGGGCAGTGCTGGAGAGACAGGAAAAGCAGCAGCTCAAAGTGGCATGAGAAAGTAACTTTTGAACTGTATGCCTAATGATGTTTCAGCATTATAGTAAATAAAAATGATGTTTTTTATCTACTTAGTTGCTTCATTGGTGAGCAGGTCTATATTTTGCCTTAGTCCAGCTGGTGACACCCCTTCATCTGCTAGATTGTTTGATGCAATTGTCAGTGGGTGCATTCCTGTTGTAATTAGTGATGAATTGGAGCTTCCTTTTGAGGGCATACTTGACTATCGGAAGGTAAGCATGTATTTGGCCATTCAAATTGTTTTTTCAGTGCATCTCCTACATGGATAACATGAGTTGATGACTTGAAAGAAGAAGAATCAACATAGTATATTCATAATCTAAAATTTCAATTTTCCGATTAATTACTTGAAAGAAATACTAGGATTGATGTCATAAGATTTGAGAAGTAGATTGAAGAAATTAATCAAATGGCTTTGAGAAGATTTCCCCACATGAATTTTATAACATAAATATAATAATAGCTAGTTAATTTTTTTAAGCAGCAGCTTCGTCATAAAATTGTATGTCACATGTTTTATATTAATAAAATTCTTCATGAGGCTTTTGTTTGATGATGGAGGCTGTTGTTTTACTTGCAGATAGCTTTATTTGTTTCTTCTAGCGATGCATTGCAGCCAGGATGGCTCTTGACATTTCTGCGAAGTGTTAGTCCTGCTCAAATCAGAGAGATGCAATTGAATTTAGCCAAGGTATGTGCATCCCCAATTTGTTAACATAACTAATCTCACTCCCCATGCTTCAACCTATCGGTCGTGTTGGAATTAGGGCTGCAGTGATTTCTTCTTACACCATTTATAATATATGAAACAAACTTCCAATCCCTGGACACCATGTGTTCAGCTACTTTGATTTGTTTTCGATTGCTGGATCTAAGTTGGTAAACAATGCGAAATTGAATTGAATTTAAACATTGTTACATTGCAGCACTCGAGACATTTCTTGTATTCTCACCCAGCTCAACCAATGGGGCCGGAGGACTTGGTTTGGAGAATGGTGTGTTACTCTTTATCTTTATTTACTCTTAATATGCTGCCATCATTATTTAGTGTTCTTGTTGCTTCAATGTGATAAATTATTTTGCAAGAAGTGACGTACTAAGAGTTGGTTTTTCACACAGTACCATTGATGGATGCTACACTTTTTAATTTGTGAATTTGGTCGGTAGGAATGGTGGCTTGGTGTTGGCTGTTGGCCCCATGTTTAAGAGTAGAATAAGCTAGATGGACCCCTCTTCTGGGTGCCTCTTTTGAACTTCTGGATATTCTCTCCCCCTATTTTGGAGGGGTGGATGGGCACTCACTTTATTATGTGATAAAAGGGAGACCTTTTTTTGTCTATCCTTATTTTATTATCGACCACTGTTAGAAAGGCATCGATGTGATTCTGAAAGCTTGATACCTATATATTGAGTTTTTACAAAATGGGAGGAACAGAGATGAAGTTCGGAATTTTGATATTAATGTGGTAGCATTCTTCTTCCTTTAAATCTCAATGACACACAGCAGGCATTGCAAACATCAACAATAGCGAAAAATGGGAATAGTAGTAGAGTCTGAAAATAAGATAAAGAAGAATAGTTTGCATTGATAGTGTGTGTTGTTCTTGTTTGGGTTGGGGGGACCTTGTCTATTCATAGCTAGCTTAGGATTTCGTTCCTTCTTCGTAAGTGCTGGTTATTATGATGTTGTTGAATGAAAGTGTACCAGGCAGGCATCCAAGTTTTAAACTAATAATTCTGATTCCTGGTGGTGTGAACAGATGGCCGGTAAGTTGGTGAACATGAAGCTTCATGTACGGAGGTCACAGCGTGTGGTGAAAGAATCAAGAAGTCTGTGTACTTGTGATTGTAGACTTCCCAATAGAACAAACCCACATCTCTTTTCTTAATTCTTTATTGCAGCGTCTTCCCGTTTCGCCTCTCTTTCTTCTTGTATCGTGTATCTCAATTCTTGGAACAATATAGTGCAAGACCATTTGGCTAAAATGTTATGTATAACGTTACTTTTTCTTTCACGCGAAATTCAATTCACTTAATCGAGTTCATTGTGTGAACATCATCCCATTATGCAGCTGTCTTCGAACTTAATAAATCGTTTATTCTTTCTCCTTTGGCAACTTCGAAATATTTTAGTTGTTTGAGAGAGAGAGAGGAAATGATATGGCATGTGATGAGGACAAAGTAATGTGACAGGCCATGTTTTTCCAATTCCACGCCCCCACCCTTAAATTACGGAATTTAGGGCCCACACGGCTAGAGCTTGTGACGTGCAATCCATGAAAGTCATAATCATTGTTTTATATTATAATTGGTCGTTTACTTAATTAGTTGTTTGTCACATGCAATTGAAACTTCCAGGTAACAGATCACCGACGGACGTACTGGACTAATTATTTCCAAATTAACCCATATATAATTTTGTAAACAATGTGATTTACCCAAGTGAACGATTAAGGGTGTATTTGGGTCACATTATTTTGAAAGAATGTATTTTGGAATAGTGGATTGATGGAGAATGTGTTGTTGAAAAAGAATGAAAAATTATTGATGTGATGGATCACATTAAAAAATGTGTGGTTGAAAATAAGTAGAAGAATAAGAATGAATAAAATAATGTGTAACAAACAGAGGTTAAACTACGAAATGGGATCCTCCCAAACAATATAATACGAATAATTTCGCCTCACTGTCTTCCAATTCTTGCATTTTCTTATTCATCGATTTAAAATTTAAAGTACTTATTTTTATTAATGAAATATTGAATTTAGAAATAAGATGTTTGGCCTGTTTTTTCGACACGGGCACCTATAATATTTATCTAAAGTTAAGCCCTCGTTAGATTTTGCTAAAAATCAAAATTTTAGTAAATTTTGATAAAAATGATAAAATGCATGATTTAAAATTTGAAAAACGTTGAAGGTTCCCTAAAATGTGTGATTTTTTTATCAATTTTTTAAGTTAAATCAAACAGGGGCTAAATGGGATTTTAGAAATTGTTTCATATTTTGCAAATATTAGGACTATCTTTTCATTTATTTGTTTTTCTATCATTTGACTTTAAAAAGGACCATAAAGAAATCTTTGTACGAACAACTGTAAATGTGTCATCGTGTGCCAACATCCTTAAAAGACAGTAAAACGCTGCCCTGTCAATTGTGGTAACTAATGACATTATACTACAATATAAACACACAGACAGACACACAGGGTCGGAGAGGAAGAGGTGGTCTTTTGAAGAAAGTGGGGAGCTGGCCCGGCGGTGGAAAACCCATGTCATATATGTTTGTCAAAACCCCAGTTTTAAGGTATAACAATACGTTGTTTCAATTGATATATACATACTTTCAATATGAATATCAATACGTGAACTCAGAGCTTGTTGTCCACTTCTAACAAGCATAAAATGTAGTTCAATTATTTTTGTTCGTTACTGGAAGGAATATGAAGCTGATTGTTCTTTCTTGAAATGGTGCTCTGATCTTTCCTTTTACTCTCTACTGTGTATGTGTATCACTTTTTCCTTTTCAAACTTGATTTTCTAAATCTTTATTAAAGATCTGATTGTAATTTATAGATATTGTTTCCGGATTGCTCAGTAGATTGAACCTCTATGCCTTTATTCTGACTTTAGGATCCAATTCCGACAATGCCAAATATTTTCTTTAGATCTTGTTAATATTTCATTTGACTAAATTTCCTCGTGATTCGCCTAGAATTCTGTCTCTCTCTCTCTCTGGCTGTATTTAGCTTTGAATAGATTGTCATCCATAGGAAGAAAGCAACAGATAAAATAGAATTCTACTAATCTGTAAATCTGGTGCAGGGCCATCGAGTATAGATTTTAATACTAGTATTTGAAAATGGCATCAAAATCATTCGAGGCGAGCAGATCCAATCTATCAACAGCATCATCAGATGTGCTGGATTCACATAACGGTAAGCCTCCGCTGCCCCCACACGTGACATTTGCTCGGAGGACTTCATCCGGCCGATATGTCAGTTACTCAAGGGATGATCTTGATAGCGAACTTGGAAGTGTTGATTTTATGAACTATACAGTGCACATGCCACCAACTCCGGATAACCAGCCAATGGATCCCATCTCTCAAAGGGTTGAAGAGCAATACGTGTCGAGTTCACTCTTCACCGGCGGATTTAACAGCGTTACACGAGCTCATCTTATGGATAAAGTTATTGAATCAGAAGCAAACCATCCACAAATGGCTGGTGCAAAAGGGTCATCTTGTGCAGTTCCTGGATGTGATGGCAATGTCATGAGTGATGAAAGGGGAAATGATATCCTCCCGTGTGAGTGTGATTTCAAGATATGTAGAGATTGTTACTTGGACGTGATCAAAACTGGAGATGGGATTTGCCCGGGGTGCAAGGAGCAGTATAAGACTACTGATTTGGATGAAGCAATGGAAACTGTGCGAGCACTTCCTCAACTCCCACCACCATCTGGGATGTCGAGAATGGAGAGGAGGTTGTCATTGATGAAATCAACAAAGTCAGCACTAATGAGAAGTCAGACGGGAGATTTTGATCACAACCGGTGGCTGTTTGAAACAAAAGGAACCTATGGATATGGAAACGCTATATGGCCAAAGGAGGGAGGCTTTGAGAACGGGAAAGATGATGACTTTGTTGAACCTACTGAGTTAGTGAACAAACCATGGAGGCCACTTACTCGCAAACTTAAGATTCCAGCTGCTATTATTAGCCCATACAGGTACATCCTCTATCATGTTTTGTTCTTCAAACGTTATGATATGATTCTGGTTTGTACTTTTCTTTCCCATTGTTCTTGCACAGATGTCATGCTTTTGCAAAACGTCTTATCATCTATTTAATTTTCAGATCGAAAAACTGATAACGAGCACGAACTTTTTGGTTTCCCTTATAGCTCCAGGATAGTTGATTCTCAAATGTATACAGAGTTGTTTGCGTCCATCCGATACATTTTTTAAAATGGGAGCTGATCATCATTTTTTTCTTGTATTCTCTTAACTTAATAGTGTAATTACTAACGATCTAGTTGATTTGGATCTCTCAGTAGAACTGGCAATGAATTGAACAGAGTGGAGAAAAAGGATTCATTGGCTACATATTTATTGGGAACAAGACTTTGTTGATGTTGTATTAACTTTTATAGTCTTTAGCTCAAAATTTGGATGTTAAGATGCACTTGAGCGAGCATCTTCAAATGTTTGGAACTCTCAAAAATGTTTCTGGTGTGTTTTTCACTTTTAACTAGAATAATTATAGTTTGAAATACCAAGGGAAAATAGTCATTTTATCGTTTCACGACCATTTGGCACATGACATACATATCATGCGATGTATTATGGTCCATATACTGAGTACATGCTAATTTAAACTTTGTACTTCCTTTTTTCGTCTCTGCTCACAGGCTTCTTATTCTTATACGAATGGTAGTTCTTGGGTTTTTCTTGACGTGGAGAATCCAGCACCCCAACAATGATGCTGTCTGGCTCTGGGGAATGTCTGTGGTTTGTGAATTATGGTTTACTTTCTCTTGGATTCTTGACCAACTACCAAAGCTTTGCCCCGTTAATCGAGCTACAGATCTTAATGTCTTAAAAGAGAAATTTGAAATGCCTAGTTTAAGCAATCCTACTGGCAAGTCTGATCTTCCCGGCATAGATATCTTTGTCTCTACAGCAGATCCAGAGAAAGAACCACCCCTTGTCACTGCTAATACCATATTGTCTATACTATCTACCGATTATCCAGTTGAAAAGCTTGCTTGTTACGTTTCTGATGATGGAGGGGCACTTTTGACATTCGAAGCCATGGCAGAAGCTGCAAGTTTTGCAAATATATGGGTCCCATTTTGTCGCAAGCACAACATTGAACCAAGGAATCCAGAAACTTATTTCAATCTGAAGAAAGATCCTTACAAGAACAAGGTGCGTCAAGACTTTGTCAAGGACCGTAGACGAGTAAAGCGTGAGTATGATGAGTTTAAGGTTCGGATCAATAGCCTGCCAGACTCTATACGGCGCCGATCTGATGCTTATCATGCAAGGGAAGAACTTAAGGCCATGAAGGAACAGAGACAGACAAAAGGAGATGAACCTGTAGAGGTTATCAAGGTCAAGAAAGCTACATGGATGGCAGATGGAACCCATTGGCCTGGAACTTGGCAGAATCCTGCACCTGAGCACTCTAAAGGTGATCATGCGGGAATAATACAGGTATAAACAAATATTTCTGTGTGCCTGTTCTAACTTGCAATTTAAGCTCAAGACCAGAAAGCTTACCGACTGTGAAGAACAAGTGGTCGGTCATATAACTAATAACATTTTGTTCAAATGATGCAGGTGATGTTGAAACCTCCAAGTGATGAACCACTACAGGGAACAGCAGAAGGTGGGGTGATTGACCTGACTGATGTTGATATTCGTCTCCCCATGCTTGTTTATGTTTCCCGTGAAAAGCGCCCTGGATATGATCACAATAAGAAAGCAGGTGCCATGAATGCTCTGGTTAGAGCCTCCGCAATCATGTCTAATGGCCCCTTTATTCTTAACCTTGATTGTGACCACTACATCTACAACTCCCAAGCCATGAGGGAAGGAATGTGTTTCATGATGGATAGAGGTGGTGATCGTCTATGCTATGTGCAGTTTCCTCAAAGATTTGAAGGTATTGACCCATCCGATCGCTATGCCAATCGCAACACTGTTTTCTTCGATGGAAACATGCGTGCTCTTGATGGGCTACAGGGTCCAGTTTATGTCGGAACCGGTTGTCTCTTTAGGCGGGTTGCTCTTTACGGCTTTGATCCACCTCGGTCCAAAGAACACAGCCCTGGCTGGTGCAGCTGCTGCTTTGGCCGGCGGAGAAAGCATGCCACAGTTGCTAGTTCCCCAGACGAGAACCGATCCTTGAGAATGGGCGATTCTGACGATGAAGAAATGAACCTCTCGCTTTCTCCAAAAATGTTTGGAAATTCTAATTTATTGATGGATTCAATACCGGTGGCAGAGTTTCAAGGTCGTCCTCTGGCTGATCATCCAGCTGTGAAGAATGGACGACCGCCTGGTGCTCTTACCTTTCCCCGAGATCTTCTTGATGCGTCGACTGTTGCAGAGGCAATCAGTGTTATCTCCTGCTGGTATGAGGAGAAGACTGAATGGGGACAGCGGGTTGGATGGATTTATGGATCTGTTACAGAAGATGTTGTCACAGGTTATAGGATGCATAACAGGGGATGGAAATCAGTTTACTGTGTGACCAAGCGTGATGCCTTCCGTGGGACTGCCCCTATCAATCTCACAGATAGGCTTCATCAGGTCCTTCGTTGGGCTACTGGTTCAGTCGAAATATTCTTCTCCCGCAACAATGCCCTTCTGGCAAGCTCAAAAATGAAGGTTTTGCAAAGAATTGCGTACCTCAACGTCGGAATTTATCCTTTCACTTCGGTTTTCCTAATTGTCTACTGCTTTCTTCCTGCACTTTCCCTGTTCTCTGGCCAGTTTATTGTTCAAACCCTCAATGTCACATTCTTAGTATACCTCTTGATCATTACTGTAACACTCTGTTTGCTCGCTGTGCTTGAGGTCAAGTGGGCGGGCATTGAACTAGAAGAGTGGTGGAGGAACGAACAGTTCTGGTTGATTGGGGGGACTAGTGCTCACTTGGCTGCCGTGTTTCAGGGGCTGCTAAAAGTTATTGCTGGAGTCGAGATCTCTTTCACCTTGACATCGAAATCAGCTGGGGATGATGACGATGACGAATTTTCTGATCTCTATGTCGTCAAATGGACATCCCTCATGATCCCGCCTCTCACCATTATGATGGTTAATTTGATAGCCATAGCAATTGGATTTAGCCGCACAATTTACAGTGTTATACCACAATGGAGCCGTCTTTTAGGAGGAGTTTTCTTCAGTTTTTGGGTTTTGGCACATCTCTACCCCTTTGCTAAAGGGCTTATGGGCAGAAGAGGGAGAACTCCCACAATTGTTTTTGTATGGTCAGGACTTATTGCCATCATAATATCCCTCCTATGGGTGGCCATCAATCCTCCAGCAGGCAGTAACCAGATTGGGGGTTCATTCCAGTTTCCTTGACAGTTCGTTTTCGTTTTTCACCGCAGGAGCTTCAGAAATTTCTCATGCTGTTTTGGTCTTATCTCAATACCTTGCTGGCACAAGAAATTCTAAAAAATTCTCAGCCCCAATCGGATGAACTCAAAGTGAGTTTACTATAAATCTATACATCAGTTGAATTCTTTTCTTCAACCAACCTTTTATAAACAACATACAAACTGTTGGTCTCTATACATTGTTTAGTTGTAAGAAATGGCAGAGAACTTAGTAGTTTTTGGTATCACGTTGAACGATATTCATTTATTTTTGATTGTTTGTCTATATTGGTGGACTAGGAATTCTGATAAGGTGCTAAAGCTATAATTCTTCTATAATGTTTTGCTCGCGATGCTATCCCTAAAGATTGCACTTTCTAGCTACAATGCAGAGTAAATGACTTCCAGTACTTTTGACATCCTTTTGAGGGTTTCACTCAACTCTGCATGGTTAGTGGATGCTTGCAAGTTTTTTTTTTTTTTTTTTTAAAATATATCGTCACATACGAAAGAAGAAATAAACAACAAGAATCAACCCAATGAATATCACTGGGTAAAGAGGTAGCCATACATGCTAAGTTGTAAACCACTTTATTATCTGGCTAGCAGTATAAAGTGACAAGAAGCTCACATTTGACTATATTAATGTGCAACGACAAGTTGCACATCAGACAGTGACCCTCAGGAAGAGCAATCAACTCGGCTGTCTCTAAATCAAAGATGGCACCCGCAGCAACAACAGAAACTAGGTGGTCGTGGATTAAGCACCTGAACCTATAAATCCCTCCTTGTGCACAGCTGATCAATGCTTAGTTTCAGCATTCCCGCACCAGGAGCACACCAAGAGGCAGATGAATTAGAACCTCTAGTCACCCAGGCAGTAACTATTTTCTCCCCATCAGTAGATATTATTAGTTAAGCAAGGCACTCTTTCGAATAAATTTAGTTAGTAGTTCGTTTCATCAAAATAATTTTTCAACAATAGATGTTGCCTAGCAATGCCCAGGTAAGTGAACAAGTCAAGAATGTGCAGCCCAACATCTTACCTGATGAATGCGAAGAACGTACAGCCAAGTCGAATGGGTATTACTGAAACCCATGTTCACAAATTGCAGCGAGGAAATCTTGTTTTTCTCCTACCATACCAGATGTTCTACAAGAGAGAACCAACTCTCTCACATATTTCAGAGTATTTGGGGTGCCATTGCTCGTGCTTTCTCACAGCAGTAAAGAATTGACTACAACCCAACTTATTCCAGTATCTTGTCAAAACACTCCCAAATGTGTAGCACAGTTAAGATCTAAGAAAAAGTCGCAGTGGCACAAGCATCCAACACGCTTGTCCCATTAAAACCTCAGACGCTGTTATTGACTTAATGACTAGTCATCCATCTTCCAAATTTTCCAACAGCAAAGAATTCTCTGCTTTGTAGAAAATTTACTGGTTTTGGGTTCTTACTTTTGGCATAGAACTCATAACATATTCCACAACACAAATAAACATTTATTCATCACCAACAAATACATCTCACAGATTACATCGAAATAGTAAAATTAGCAAAAAATGAAAAATGGATAGTACTGAATTACAACAATTAAACCAAAATTCGAATAACTTGTTACCAAGATCACAGTGCTCGAAATTTTATCTCTGAGCTAGAATAAAACACTATAGCAGATGGCACCAAACGAACCAAATACAGATCACTTTCTCATCAATACAAGTTGCCACAAACCAACAAAAAAGGCAGTAAGATAAGACCTCTCTAAATTCCAAGATACATTTGTTCTATAAGAAAAACAAAACAAAAACGATTTCTGCACAACCTGCAATGTTGTATACACTAGACCTATTTTGAATTGCTGAAAGCCACACCTGGTGAGGCCATTTCAACAATCAGTTCAAACATTCCTCAATTACAATGGCACAGGCTGTATTTCCTACATTAGAATCTAATTACTCTACACCCAACTAATGTTTCCTTGAGCTGCGAATCCATTGTGTCTGGGCACCTCCACTGCTCACCGCTTCAAATAAGACAACAATCTGGGCATGTGACAAAAAGAATTGGGAGAAGAAAAATACAAATCGGACCTTAATATAATTTATGGGAGTTAAAATCCATGAAACTAGGTTAACGCAGCAAGATTTCCGACATTTACAAGTCCACCATCTCATATTTTATCTCATTGGGTGCAATTAGGCCTGGAGTGGAAAGCATACGTTGCTGCTCCCTTTCTCGCTGAGCAGCAGCCTCCTCTGCATAGAGATCTTTGTTGTCCTACGCCATGGTTTTATAGTTGAAATAAGATTTGCAACATGCCAATAGAGCAAGATTAAAAGCCAGATACCTTTCATGTAAAACGCCAATGGTGTTTTCGGTAGAGGATTGCATGTTACAGAATAATATTAAAGAGGTAAAAGTACTTAAAATCTAACTTCTCCCTGAAGTCAGGAGAGACATCTTCAAGCAATATAAATTATTTTCAAATATGTCTTAATCAAAATTCATCATAAATCATTCTTAACCTTATACTATATATTTCCATCCAAGGGGAACAAGGCACAAAGCTTCTATAAACATAAAAACGGTGCACACAGAACCCTAATCAGATTTTTCTTTCACGCTTATCCTGGATTTCTCAACTGTAACCCAAAGATTGGACTGGAAAAAAAAGGGAATCAAAAGGAAAAACCCAACATCTCGCCTCCTAAAGGACTTAAGGAAAACTAAAATAAATTATCCAAAAGTCGAAAACTCCATCCCAGGACAGCTGAAAGACATATTACCATCGAGTGGTCGCCCATGGTTAGCATGTAAATATTATTAATTTCATGTTGCTATCCAGGCAACAATTGGTATCTCTTCCATGTGAGCTTCCGAGAATGGAAATTCCAGATATATGATTGTAACCATAGTGTTCATACCACACGAGAGGTCATGAGTGATGCGAATGCAACTTTAAATATGATCCAATTATTATTATTGTCAGAAATTTCCGTCAGCCCAGTTATGAAGAAAAATCGAAACAAACGGATGGAAGTAGAAATAATACCCTACCTGCCTTGTACAAATAATGAGTAAATATTTATATACTTTTTTTTCATCTCGCTTTTGTTTGATACTTCTCTAGCTAATTAATATTAACTAATAAGTTTTTCTTCCATAGGCCAAACTGTGGAATGTTTTTGCTGAAATATATAGAATGCTTCATTTTTGGACTTCCAATCGAATCAGTTTCTACAGATAAAATGATTATATACAGACAAAAGATGGCAATAGACATTTGCTGTAATAGATACTTTGTACGGCTTCTTTCCTCCTAACAATAGATATTCAAATACATATTCGCTAAGGAAGAGAAAAAACTCCCACATCTGAGTGCCTGTTAGTATTCGGGTAATTCTACTCTATCTAACTTGTCCAGAATAAATAATGTTGTACATATGCCATTAAACCCTAATATACCATTTTATTTACTGTTTTCTATTCGATTTCAGGTTCAAAGTGATCATTTTCAAGAATTTTTTGCACCTAGCTAGATATATATATGGCTATCAAGCTTTGTTTAAAAGGAAAACAGTCGAGGTTAGTTAGAACATCTATTGACTTGACCTAAAATCTTTCATGATGCTATTTTTTATCAGGTTTTCAGAACACGTTGTGCCAAGATTGATTTTCGCATGTCAAGAAATATGAGGTAACAAATTTAACCATAGCCATTATACTATTAACTCTTTTATTATCATTTTAATCGAAGACAATCCTGCATGTAGGTTGAGTTTAACAAATTTCATCGGTACCACTTCTCAAATGGATGTATGGTTTTTTTTCTCAGCTTATTCTATGCAATTTATTTGAGGTTTTTTTTGGGGATTTTATAAGCAATGTGATGTGTATTCGTTCAACTGATAGATGTAATTAACTAACGTGCAATGTACGCTGTCTTCACTAGTATATATAAGTACACTTTATGTCTGATTTTTGAACTACAATCTTTAAAAATTTGCCCTCCTGTCAATTTTACTTAATTTTAACTACATATTTTATGAATATCATAATTTTTCAACAACACATTTTATCAATTTATATAAAATTTTACTAAAAATCTTATTTTATTACCGACAAAATAGGGGCTTAATATGAAATCCTAAAGTTAATTATGATTTAATATTTTTCGATATTAAAACCGACTCGTGAAAAACAATCTTCTCCATTTTATGATGTTAGTTATTATTTAAATAATTAATTAGGTTTAAAATAATAATAAAATACAGACAAAATAGGAGTCGAAGCATCACAAATAAACCAAATCACATAACCAAACGGTAAATGCCAAATATATTGTCTCTATTTCATTACGAATATATATTGAAAATACATTTTGTAAAAAGTAATTCTTTTGTGAAAATGTAGTTGAAAAGTACGAAAAAGTTAAGAAAAAAACCTAAAACATAACTTTTTTTTTTTTTTTAAATAATACGTGGTTTAAAAAAAATGGAAAAAAGTGTTTTTCAAAAAATAATTACCACATAAGCACTTAGTGACAAGATTTTAATATTTTTCGATACTATGTTCCAATTTAGCGTAGTTTAAAAAGTTGATAAAAATTTAAGACAAAATCAATAATTAATTTTAATCAAACATTTCATAGGACTCGTAACAATTATTAACTTTTCAACCATATATTTCATTATTTTTTTTTTTATCAAAATCTACTTAAATCTAGTTTTAGCTACAATTAGAAGCTATATTACATTTATATTCCTAGTCATAGTTAACAAAACAATCACTTTAAAGTTAATTTATATTAAATTAATTTTAATATTATATTTTTTCTCAAAATTATTTTTAGTCATATTTTATTGAACGAACAATTTTTCTCACTTTATAACACAACTTCTTCGAAATAATTTTTTTTTTTCACTTGGAAAAAATCTTTATCACACAGGCTTTTAATTTTATAGTCGCAAGTTGTTCTCCTGTAAAAAAACCCTGTCTAATTATGTTGTTAATTATTGTAGAAATAATAAATAATTCTGTTTTTAATAATGAAATAGAGACAAAATAGGGGTGGGAACACATGAGAAAGAGTGCAAGTCTCCGAATCACTCGGATTCAACTCACACCGACCGCTTTTTAAGCTAAAATAAAGACATTCATCTGCATTTCACCGAAATTTACTTTAAATTAATTTAATAAAAAAATAATTTTTTAACGTATAGTACAAGATAATCGGATCACCTTATCTTTTTCCATCTATAAATATCCCAGTCTTCGGTTCAGTTTTCTACATTTTATTCGCTAAAGTCTAGACAGAGAAAGTGCTTGACTGCTTGTGTGTGAGAGAGAGCTGGTCTCGGTTTTCTGGGATACTGTAAGTTTTTTTTTCTCGCGTCTCTCGTTTTCTCGTTCCTGTTTACAGTTTTTCTCCTTTGATTTATAATTGATTATTGATGTGTGTGTCGTTTCTCCGACATGTTTTGATGGTTGAATAGTTTAATTAAGGAAGAAGAATTATTATTATTTTTTTTAAAATTTAAATAAATATGAACTACTATTTTAATCAATGAAAATAGTGATCTCTTTGATGCATATCTCTGTAATCATTTATGTTTGATGTGTTTATATATATCACATAGTAACCCAATTAAATTTATTGGGCTTGGATCCTATAAAAACACAGTGGCCCATTTACATGATGTACGATATGAAGCCCATAATGTATACTGTTTCTATTTTAAATTTAAAATTCAAATTTATCCTTTATGTCAATATCTAATCTAAATTTGTATACGATTAGACGTAAAGACTTGAGATACTTCACCATGTGAAATCGTTCTACTGGCAGGACTATATAGGACGGAAGGAAATGTACCATCGGCAAAACAACTCGCCAGATTAATATATCCATTTTGGTGTCCGGACTACGCCATGTTCTGCTTTTTTCGCGACGACACAAGAGCCGATATGCATTGCAAAGTCAAAGAAATAGTAGATCAAATTGTCCACAATTTGAGAAGATGCAACGTGCTACTAACCATAAACCAATTCGTAATAGAGCTCGAACAAAACTTCTTCTTTGAGGAAGAAGAATGCAGGATCTTAGACGAGATCCCCATATGGGAGAACGTAGTAATCATAGATTATTGTCGATACACAAAGGGCAATCCGAACGATTGTCATTACTTTTACTACGTGAAACAATTCTCACATTTTTCAATTACGTAGAACTTTATTCTGGGAGTCAGCGCAACAAGTACTAGAACATGTAAAATCTATTTTAGTGTTAAATAACAACTAGTTAAGATTTACATCTGTCCTTCTCGGACTTCATTATATGTTCTTTGCCCTTATCCATAGCTATACGCAATAGATCAACTAAATCTTCGTTTTTCAACAAACTAGACCCGACTACAGTGTCATCACGTCTATACTGGAAGTTTGGCTAATACTGTCTCCGGGTTTCACCTCGGGCACCTCAGTATTTCCACCGTCAAAACTCTTTATGTTTTCGACGCTTTCGAGTCCAGTAATGGAACGTCTCCTCATATCACTATAACATAAACCAGGTAGCACTCGAATGGAGTTCACGCTAATGCGTCGCCGATCTATCGTGCTCAAAAGCCGATTTAACGTTGGCTGATTCGTAGCATAATCGACATGCCAAACGTCGACACAATCGCTGGAATGAGTCTTGCTCTTAATATGAATCTCGAGGCTCCTGAACTCTATCTCACTAACACGTTTTGAAGCACACAGCTTCAAATAACTTCTAATCTGGCAATAAAGAGTGCCATATTTTATATTCGAATTCTCCAAACGGTACAAGATCTTCCAAGGCATGCCTTCGGACGTAGCCGATGTCCAACAACTGCCATAACAAACAATATCACAGTTACATGTAACTGGAATGACGAACTCAGGCTGCTTGGAGGATTCACCTATCATCCGAGAATCGTGAACTTCGATTCTCACAAGACCTTCAGAGTTTATGGGACCTGGCATCGATACTCGATAACACAACGATCGATCATGATCGCATATTTTTTAAACTTATTAATCAATACGTCAATGGACCCTGGGAGTTTCAATTGTATATGCCTCCAATCTCCATCCGCAACAGCTTGGATCATCTTCGTCTTAAGATCTCGATCAAACACATTTCCGTCCTTCGACATTGAACATATATCTCAATGTATTGAAGAAGTATCGCCAATAGAACGACGACACAAAATAGGGTTATGAATCTTAGATTCATACGGAAATATCTCAAAACAAATCCCATTAAATATATCCATATTTAAAGGACATCAAACCGCATTACGATGTTGACACGTGGACTTCAATGTCTAATGACGAAGAGTTTTATCATTTAACACTGTGTAGAACAAAAATGACAACGAGCCGTCGATGTTTATCGACTACTATGATCCTACTACGCGGACGGCTGAGATAGAGACACCTGGCTGTAAGGAAGTCACCGGCGTGGGGCGAGCCGTAATATTATTAGGCAGGTGTGAACCCCTATAGGAAAGCAAGTTAAACTTCCGTACAGTCACGGTTTCTCCATTCAGATGTCTTAAGAAATATTATAAAAAATTCCATTTAAGTAGAATAGGAACTGTTAAACTACTATTAGAAAATGGAAACCTTTTGTTTCCAAAAGAAACCAGATTTGTCCCAGATTTGAAAAGGAACTTAGTGTCCCTAAGCACGTTAGAAGATATGGAGTTTAACATTAATATGGGGAAATGACATATCAAAATTCTTAAGGGGGAATGACTTGATTGTTTCTGCCCCTAAGAGACATGGCATGTATTACTTGAAAGCTAAAGCTTTGTTGGGCCTGGATGTTTCTGTTTTATCTGAAAACTTTACTTTAACAAAATTATGACATGAAAGACTTGGACACATTGGTAAAAAGAGTTTGAATTTTCTGAAATCAAAAGGTGTTTTTGAAAAATTAAACATTGGTGATTTTGGTTCTTGTGAACCCTTTTAGGAAAGCAAGTTAAACTTCATTTTCCTACTAGAACTCATAAATCAAAACAAAAACTTGAGTACTTGCATTCTTATTTGTGGGGTCCTGCTCTGTATCTACCTTATCTGGCTTCAAATATGACCTGTTAATAATTGATGATTTTTCGATAAAAAATTGGATGTTTTTGCTTAAAACTAAAGGTGAGACATTCTCTGTTTTTAAGGACCGAAAAACCCAGGTTAAAAATCAAATTGATCTTAAAATCAAAATCTTGAGAACAGATAATGCATTTGAATTATGTAATTATGAATTCAATAATTTTTGTAAGGAGCATGGCATTTTGAGACATAGAACTGTCACCTACACACCACAACAAAATGGTATGGCTGAAAGAATTAACAGAACTTTGCTAATAAAGTTAGATGTATACTCTTGAGTTCTAGTTTGCCAAAAAAGTTTTGGGGTGAAGCAGTTAAGACTGCAGCATATTTGATTGATAGAAGTCCTACTAAGTGCTTTGAATTTTGCTGTTCCTGAAGTTGTGTGGTCTAATAACTCTGTGAATTATTCTTGCCTGAAAGTATTTGGTTGTGCTGCATATGTTCATCAAAATATAGGAAAGTTAGAACCTAGATCATTTAAATGTATTTTTGGGTTATGATGAATATGTAAAAGGGTACAGACTGTGGGTTAAATCTGAAAAGGGTTACAAAGTGATAATTAGAAAAGATATCATTTTTAATGAATCTTTGATGACTTGCCTTAAAGGTAAAGAAAATGGTTTAACTGATAAAGATGTTCAAATTGAGGTGGAGTCATCTAGTAATTACCAAGATACTTTTGGGTCTACTGTTGAAAATATTAAACATGAAGAAAATGTCATTTTGCCTTAAACAAAAACTGAACAAGAAATTGATCACATTGATCAATCTGATCATGCATCTCTATCTCTTGATGAGTATTAACTCACAAGGGACAGAGAGATGAGGCAGATTAGACCATCCACCAGATTTGACAGTGATAATTTTGTTTCTTTGTTTACTTATCAAGAACTTTCTAAAAATGAACCAAATTCTTATAATGATGCCATAAACTGTAAAGAAAGTAGAAACTGGAAAGCTGCTATGGAAGATAAAATGACCTCTCTGATTAAAAATAAAACATGGGAACTTGTTGAAAGGCCTAAAAGGCAGAAACTTATAGATTACAAATGGATCTATAAAATTGAGCAGGGAGAAGGTAAGTGTAATAACATAAAATACAAGGTTAGTAGCAAAAGGTTTCACTCAAAAAGAGGATATCGATTACACTGAAATTTTTTTCCTGTAGTAAAGCACACTACTATTAGATGCTTACTTGCCCTAGTTGCTCAATTTAAATGGGAACTTGATTAACTTGATGTTAAAACAGCTTTCTTGTATGGTGAACTTGATGAAATTATTTACATGAGACAGCTTGTTGATTTTGAGAAAGGTAATCCTGAAAATACTGTATGTTTGTTAAAGAAATCTTTTGATGGTTTAAAGCAAGCCCCCAGACAATGGTACAAAATGTTTGATACTTTTGTTCTAAAATTGGGCTACAAAAGAAGTCAATATGACACTTACTTATACTGCAAAGGTAATGGAGGTAAAAATTCCTTATATTTGGTCCTTTATGTTGATGATATGTTGCTTGCTAGTTGCAATAAGGATGAAATTCAAAATATTAAACTAAAATTGAAAACAGAGTTTGATATGAAAGATATTGGTTCTTCCAAGAAGATTTTAGGTATGCAAATTGTACGGAATAAAGAAAAAGATTTGCTGTTTTTAAACCAACATGATTATGTGATTAAAATTCTGAAAAAATTCAATATGTATTACTGCAAACCTGTAACTTTACCTCTTTCAAATCATTACAAACTATCTTCAGACTGCTACCCTATAACTGAAGAAGAATATGCTAGAATGTTCAGGATTCCTTATGCTAATGTTATAGGTTCTGTGATGTACTTCATAATTTGTACTAAGCCTGATCTTGCACATAGCATTAGTATATTAAGCAGATTTATGAGTAATCCTGGAGAAGATCACTGGAATGCTTTAAAATGGTTGTTAAGGTACCTAAAGAGTACTGTTGATTTAGGTTTAGTGTTTAAATCCAATAAAGAAGGTGTGATGTTAAAGGGATATACAGATTATGACTTTGCTAGTGATAGAGATAATAGAAAATCAACTTCATCCTATTTTTATGCCTTGTGTGGCACTGTCATAAGTTGGAAGTCTCAATTACAAAAGATTGTTGCATTATCATCTACCGAAGCTGAATATATATCTGCTACTAATGCTATAAAAGAAAGAATATGGTTAACTGGTTTGTTATCTGAACTTGGATTTGTTGATACTCAAACTGTTTTGTTTTCTGATAATCAAAGTGCTATTAATCTTAGTAAAAATCTCATGTTTCATGATAAAACTAAGCACATTGATGTTAAATATCACTTCATTAGAGATAATCCATCTTATATGGGTACTAAAGTGATTCTATGTGATTTTAATATAGGTACATGGAGCAAATGAAATGTGAAAATGCTCCTGGATGCACTGACAGTCCAAATTCTGGTAGCAAGATAGAGAATGTTGGAGTCGAACCCTGGTTCTCTCTTTTTGTTGCTCCCAGAATTTTTGTTGGTAAAAATGTGTTTGGAGAAACACGTCTTTATAAGTGAAACGCTTTCTCTTGATGACTTGACACGTGCATTGCTTCTGACCGTTGGATGGTGGATGAGTTTTTACTTGGGCTCGATGGGTCTTGGGTTACGAAGCCAGTTCATTCTTTTTGGAGACTTCTGGGGCTCCTATGTGTTGAGAGAAAAACAGAGAAAGAGGGAGGAGAAGAGCTAATGTTTGCTACATTCATTTCGATTCACTTAAATATCTGAATTTAAGTGTTGTGTGTGATAGAGTAACCTTCATTGTGTAATATTCTGAGTGAATGCTATGTGAATCTGTGGAATTTCTCTGTTGTAGGTTTTGGTGTTGTTCGAATGATTATTTTAAAGATATCTTGGTGAATCTTTGTATATCTATCACTGTATTTGAGACATAAGTCTCTTACTTCATCTCTCTGAACATTTGTAACTTTTGTTGCTATTTTGGGATGTTTTAGTGCAATTGAGCATAATCTTTTTCTTGGATGCTCAATGGGAAATGTAAGTGTTAGAAGCGGTCACCGAACATCCAGGGCAACGGTCAAAATAATTCTTTGGTGTTAATCTTTAATTTGCTGCAGTTTACTTTCAGTTTGATTTGATTATTCTTGTTTGTCAATCTTTATATTGTGTGGGTCTTGGCTTTACAGGAGATAGTCCAACAGAGACACGAGTCTGCTTATTTTGAAGTTAAGATGAGGTCGAGATGACCGAAACAAGCCCAACATAAATTGACACAAGATCGAAACTCATGGAGAGTCTAACTCTCTGTCACATGTTTGACAATCATACTTTATAAACTCAACTTTTTTTTTATACTCATTTTCAACCATACGTTCTCATCATAAAATATTTTTTACGTAAATTCAAAATTATTCCATACTTTTTAACCACATTCTCTAAAAATTTACTATTTAAAAACTCATTTTTCCAAAAAAAAATTCTGTCAAACGGGCTTAATTTTAAGAACATGAATATTGTGTCAGGTGGCCCGACCGGCTAGCTAGAAAAAGTCAGACCGGGCTCAAGCGTCTAAACATGAGTGCTTTTTAATGCCCACAATTAATCCTAAACCACACATACCTGTGATTGTATCTAGAGTTGACAAGAAGGATCACCTTACCCAGTAAAATAGTGAAGTCAAGGTCTCTTTGGTTCAGTTTGTATGGCAAGCATTTCAACCAAATGTTCCTTTAAAACCCGACCATAAGTTCCACGTGTGGGTTTGCTACATGATCCACCACTTGCAGTCTCTGTGTCGATGAGTCAAAAGGTGCTAACATGGTTTTAAGTTTCATTGCAGATTCTGATGTTCACATTGATAACATCTTTGACCCCATAAAAGTTATTGGCAAAACCCATTTCTTCACTGCTCAAATAAACACCTAGATACTTTTACATAGGATCAAATGTGCTCTAATGATGTTGAAATGTAGCTTCCAATATGGTTTAACTATAAAGCATGTTAGTATTATAAAAAGTACCGAGTCTTTACACACTTATCGTGTAGGCTTAATTATGTTCAATCCAGCAAACTAATCGTACCCCTAAAGGTAAAATAAATATCATGCAGACAGTTAATAACCAAGGTAGATGTTATTTGTCCCATTCATACATGGAAAAAGCAGGGCTGCAGTGAAATCATGAGGAATTTTCTTAACCAATGCAATTGTCAGTTCTTTCTAGGAATTAGACTAGCTCAAAAATCAAGATAGTAAAAGGACCTTTTGAATCACTTAGTTATCCTTCTTAGGGCTTTGGAGAGCAGTCAGCAGTCGTGAAACTTTCATCACCAATTGTCCAAGATGGATCTTCATTCTTGTCAGCTTCTCAAACCCTCCGTGTGGTGGAAATATATTCTCTCCAATCATTAAATGAGCTGCAAAATGAAATCATGAGGAATTTTCTTAACCAAAGAAATTTCAGCATAAAAGTCACTCACTCATCTCATAACGAAGACATTTCAAGCCCCAGTCTTTTGCATCTTCATTGATGGCTATCTGCAAGGAATGCAATTCCAAAGACATCAAAAACATATAAATAAGAGAAAATATAATGGAATAAAGCTCAATTACGCAAACATGCCATTAATACTAAGTAAACTACTAAAGGAACTGAAACAAACATCTGATTCTAATCAACAGTAGCAGAGGACAACCACTTGAGAAACAGTTCTTTACAATACAAATTGGCAACAAGGCACAATATTCATGCACTCGTTTCTGATTTACTATTGATTATCTGTATAAAAATTAAAAAGCAAAAAAGCAGAAAGCAGTCACCACATAAACCAATTTACCAAATGGAGACTAAAATACTTACCTACTAAGCCCACTGAAAATATTTCTGACTTGAAGAGGATGTGGATGTTATACATTATGAAATGATTTCTTATCTTAAATATGACATACATCCCTAATGATTGAACAATACAACACTGCCTGTGAATGCTTTTAAATCCCAATTTTATTTATAACCAATACATTTTCTTTCACTATACCAATTGTTTAATAAGTAAACACTAACTCAAGCAGTATCTACACAAATAACAATGACTAGATAAGGAACTTCATATACACAACAAACAAATTATTGTTCCAGATAAATTTGGGATGAGCTACATAAAATCTTTTTTTTTTTTAGCAACTCCATTCAATCAATAATGCATATATATCAATTTTTTATTTTCTATTTTTTTGCACAATAAAAAAATACATCTAATGGCAGCAAAGAGAACTTGCATCCATTACATGAAAGCCTCAACATAGGTTGTAGAACAAAATTCAAAGAGCACATCATACAAACTAAAATTTAAAAGTCAAACCGATTCAATTAAGTAGTGTTTCCATAGTAATAATTGCAATTTGCAACTTATCCTATACAATTCACAATGAAACAACCAATCAGAAAAGAAAAAAAAAAACTATAGAAATCTCACCAATATCTTCTCATTGAGAGTGTCACGTTCCTCGAAAGACTTTTCTAGAGTGATCTCACGAAGCTCACTTAGCACAGTAGCCTCAGCAAGCTGAATAACCGCATACAATG
This sequence comes from Fraxinus quadrangulata, assembly GCA_903798255.1. Taxonomy (NCBI): domain Eukaryota; kingdom Viridiplantae; phylum Streptophyta; class Magnoliopsida; order Lamiales; family Oleaceae; genus Fraxinus; species Fraxinus quadrangulata. The sequence goes on along the minus strand of CAIGRB010053250.1, from coordinate 15,646 downwards.
GATTCTTAGCTCCATAAGAGGCCAATATGGGGTCCACAATCTGTAGCAAGTTCAGTCCCTCGTCAAAATTTCATGCTGAAAATCACGTTCAATTATAAATATGTCAGCAAAAATATGAAATACGTGCCTTAACAGAGAGTACTCCGTTAATCAGAATGCTGACTTTATCCTTCGTAATAGCAGACTCATCTGGAATGGGAATGCCCTCTTCTTTTAGGGAATGCACATAGGCAATTCTATCTACAAAAGGAATCAACATGTGGAATCCAGGAGTCAATGTCTTCCTATACTTCCCAAATCTCTCAACTACAAAGGCCACCTTCCCAGGGACAATAACAATTCCCCAATTTACTGGTGGTGCAACCTCGTACCTTCATGGGAAATCCCATATCATTTAACAGAGACTGTTTTAAAATCGTAGCCCAATACTAAAGTGCATAGCAATAGCGAAAAAATCATGAAGATTTTGATTAAAGCAGAATATATAGATGCGTTTAAGCTTGCACATTATACTGATAAAATGAAAAATGAATAACCGAATGGGCAATTGAAAATATTAACGAAGTGAATAAACAAATTGTACTTGATAAATTCGAGATTTAGCAAGAAAAATATGAGAAACCATAGATAATGGCAATGAAATAAAAGCATTGAAAAATACCTGGTGCTGGGGTCACCGGCATGGCGAATGTGGCGGACGAAGGTGGAAATAGGGGCGGGAAGCTGACGTGAAGAAACGGGACTGGAAGGTTCATTCAGAAGAGGTGGAGGTGCGGTGGAGATTGCTCGGCCACCGCTGATCGGCGACTGCACGAGTCGGAGATTCATCAAGATCCTGAGCTTGTTAAGAGAATTCAATTTCACAGAGTTCATTGTTTCTGATATGTGATTCTTCACAAAATCTTGAAGGATTTAGAAAAAAACGAAACTAAAATTGAGGGTTTTAGAAAAGGGTTGTCGCTGACAATTTACAAAACACCGATAAAAGCTAAAACTAAAACCCTATATGAAAACGGGCTTTTTTTTCCAACTTTTTCTTTATTACATAATTTCACATTGGTATATTTGAATTTAAAAGATAAAAATATCCTAAAAGTGTATAAAACAATTATAAAATTTAATTTTATTAAAAAGACAATACTATCATTTTAGTTAACAAATAAAAATCAAAATAAACTACCCATTTCCGATGATGGAGAGCTCCAATAACACCGAATAAAGAGCCACGAAAAAAAACTTCGTAGATTGAAGAATAAATGATGCAAATATACAGAACCAAAATCTAGACATACCTGTACACGTTCAGCATGTCCAAGAAAATCAGGGTAATCTGTGACAAGAAATATGTTCCAAGAGAACTGGCAGCACTTGCATTTGTCTGCCAAGCAGCATAAAAAATGCATAAGAATCTGTTTGTGAGAACAAGGATGACAACTCGCATGACTACAATTTTTGAACAGTAAAAAAGGGCAGGAGAGGAACAAAAGTGATACAAATTAATTGAAAATACTAAATTTCCATCAAGTTATAAAGAATAATACACGTGACAAAAACTATCAGACAAAAGTTATCATCACTATGCTCTCCATTAGTCAACTTATGCCATGCATATTTAGGGGATGTTTGATTCTCATTTTTCTCAAAATATATATTTTTTTCTCTTCTTTTCAGTCATGCATTCTTCATTAAAATAATATTAAATAAAAAAAAATTCCTTCTTTTTTAACCACATATTCTCTATCAATCTAGTATTCCAAAATACATTCTTCAAAACTAATGGGATTCAAACACCCCCTTAATCCCAGACTTACTCCACAACCATACCTGCAATAAATTAAGTACTTCCCTTGAAATACTATTTTCCATCAACTCAAAAATAATAATACGTGCACGACATAAGTTATCACTATGCTCTCTATTAGTCAACATATACCATACATATTTAAGCACTGCCCTTATGACATCCGAATCTTTCAAGATATCCAAACTCTGGCGGGCCCGTCCTATAATTTTAGCACATTTCTGCAGAAGCCAATGTTTAACATTATCCACAAGCTATGGGGCTCCAATTAAGGGGGACAGAAAGAGGTGAATAATGCAGGCATCCATTTACATAAAGAAGTGTGATAAACAAGGATCTTGCCTGATTAGGAAGCCGCATCAATCTTTGTAAATATTCCTCCCTTTTCTGTGGATCAGATTCTGCTTGAATCAGTTGGCCAACCTAAAGAGGGAAGGTGGCAACGGTTAATGTCCCGCACAAAAAATTCTGGCTGTGACTAACTTTATAACAACAAAAAAGTAATTAAAACCTTTCATGGAACCAAATACTTGCAATATAAAAGAGACTTACAGATTCATAGAACGAATGAATCTAATGAGGCTCAAGATCTGCATTAGTTGTTGCAAGGCTAGTCAAGAGTTCCGATACAAAAGGTTCACTTTCCCCCACCTGGAATTAAAAGATGAACTCTCAATTTTTTTTGTTATCATGATGTTATTGATCATAAACCATAAGGCAGCATTTTTGAGAGATCAAAGCAACCTAACCAGTATAATAACAAATTTACGCTTGCACTTTTGAACAATTTTCAAGAATGTGTCACATGCCATGTCCTAAAAGAAAAAAAAAATTACAATAACCTCCAAAAATGTGATAAAATCGTGTAACGGAAGTGCACACTTTTCATCCAGATGAAATTGAAAAAATAAAAATAAAGAATCAACCTGAACTCCTGGATGCGTTTCATGCACGAACTCAAACAACTTATTCACAACTGTTTTCAAGAACTTCCAGTGGGCCCTAGGAAATCTTGGGTACTGCCCAACCACATACCTAGAAGTCCAAGAAATTAGAAACGGGATAAGTTTCCACTAAATTGTAAAAGAAACCCCATGCAGCATTCAATTGGTGCGTGTGAGAATTTAGGTAATAATAAAAACCTTAATTTCATGATTCTCACACTATATTACTAGCAATGACAGCTTTGTTATCTTTCCCTTTGGCGATTTCACAGAGGTTCAACAAATCACGAATCACCATCACCAGAAATCTGTTTTCCTTCCAGAAATGTAAGTACCACCATCACATGATTTGTAACAAAAAGGTAACAACAATCACAGTGTCGAAAGAAAGATTAAATTAAATCACAATTTAAAGAGTTGAAACCTATGAAGAATAACACAGAGACCTACAATAGTATCCTGTGAAATACCAATTCCAATATCAGAGGCAGCTGTTGAATGAGAGCGGATAGAAGGTAAAAAATTCAGAGCTTAAAGGTAATGCGAGATAAAATCACATATGCTATGGCTCTTAGATTGATATCTGTATTAAGTCATATATAAGTCATGGACTACTATGAAATCTAAAGTTTAATTTAAATGTGAGATAATATTGAAAGATGAAAGGGGTAATAAAAACAAGGGATATGACTATATACATATAAAAAATTAATTTTAACCATAAGCTAATATAGAAAAAGCCTCGTGAGTCATGCCTACTCCAAAATTAGCAATAATAAGAATAAGAGACTGATTCAAGCATTCAACTCCAGGGATTAAAGATGGACAAAATCCATCACAAGAATGACGTTGATAAAGGAGGGTACTAATCAGTCGTGCCTTAAGCCAGACGAAAGAAATATTTAAAGACAAATGTGACCTACCTGCTCCTCAACAATTGACCCAGATATAGACCCAATAGCCCAACACAATGTGTTAAGGTTGTTCCAGGTAAAATCCTCTCCATTTAGTTGTTTGCTTAATTTCTCTAACATCTGTATCCATACACAATTAAAACAATACATTAGATTCATTTAGCAACGGTATCCATATCTAAGAAATAATAAGTTCACCTCCCGAGTAAATGCAATGAAGTGGTTCAAATGTGTCCTCTATCTTAGAGAATTAAACTGCAGGAGTTCTATGATTTATTCCATCACACAAGTGAAATTACCTCCCAAATGGTCATTAGGCAAAGCTCATGGTTTTCTTTTCCAGAGAAGAACAGCAAAGAGTTTAGAACAATTTATGAATATTTGCATTTATTTCACTGTATAACTTATTGCATCTGAGTTAAGCCGTTACAAATTTATCATAATCCACCCCACAACAGTAGAAAAATCAAACGTCTATATACTAGGTACTGGTTGACACATTGAATGGTCAGTTTATACTTAGACATAGGCTAAGAAATTAAACAGCACACACACACAGAGATAGAGAGAGACGTTGCTAGTAACCACACCTGCTTTTCAGTATCCACATGATCAAGATGTGCCAAGTAGATCAGCGTTTCCTTCATTACCTGCCAATTGTAAATCATCAAAAGAGTGAACAAGATCATATACGAAATCCCAAAGCAAAAGTAGAGGAAATATGATGTGAACTAGCAATAGAGCTACTCTGCAAGCATATAGACAAATCTATATCAGCACAAAGGATTTCATATTATCAAGGTCACACTCCATCTCAATAGAAAAAAAACCAAATAATAGTAATTCGTGAGGTCCTGCTCATTCAAGTCTTGTGCATATTTTAATTTTAACTTCTGGCAATGATAAGCATGCCAATGTTCTTTAAATTCTAATTAGAGAACTCTAGAAACTACCTAAAAACCACGCTAACAAGGCTGGGCAATTATTCTTATGAATAAACTTGAGACTGCAGCAAAAAAATGTATTGAACATGTCATGCGGAAGACTCAAATTGTGCATATGAGGGACAGAGGATCTGTTTCATGAATAACCATCCAAAAGAGAACCCCACCCAGTCAAATGACTACAATGCTTCCCATTTGCATGTTTTTCCTTAAGAGAACAGCATTGAAGATACATGTATTGATCAGTTGGTTATGGTTTTACAGTCCCCTTGTCACCAAAAATTGGGCATTGTAATTGTTGACCTCGAAAAATGGCTCCGACACGTAGCCAACAAAATAAGTCTTCACGTCAGCTCTTCCCTGTACATGCAGCACGCCGTTAGTAACTCGTGTCCTTCCTCGGAGAGGTTGGGGGTGGCCGCAAGCACTCCGACGATCAAGTCAATTCAAGGGTCAACGGGAAAATGTTCACCGGCGGTAGAACACCCACCGGGAAATAGTTGATAAAGTACGCAGTAACAAAGTGCAAATATTTGAGGGAGAGGATAATACTCAAGTTCGCAATGTCGTAGGAGAAAATTTGATTGAATCCTTCTTCTGGCACAAGGAGAGGATATTTATACTAAGGATGGGAAGAGGAGAGCCGTTGAATGAGGAGACACGTGTTACCAGATCCTCAAGGCCCATCCCATCTTAGGTGTCAATCTATCCCTCATTAGGTTGGCGGCATTGAATGTTTCTGACAAGGGCAACTGAATTAACCGTTTGAGTCCTGTCACACGTCCCATCAATCAGGGATTTGACTTTGGAAAGATCTTTGTACAAGAGATCTTTACTGGGACGAGGCAAGACATGCGTAGAGTTGTGGAAGCGGAGTACGGGCCTTTGCATCCGCGGTGTATCGCAGATGAGTTTGGTTCCTTCGCTGGCATATGTTCAGTTCGTCCCTCATGTAATCACTTCGGCTTATACAATCAGCTCGTCCCATGCGCAATCACATCAGCAAACGCGTGGCGTTGCGTGGGCCACTTCTGTTAACACGTGGCGGGTGAGGTGGAGGGTCTGACATAGGCCCGTAACAGTAATGTAAGACAGACAATAAATAGCCCTTCCACTTGTAGACAAATCAACCAAAAGAACTTTGCAAATGCATTCTGAGAGGGTAGTAGTAAGGGATCGCAATAACTTCTTACACACATTAGTGATGTTAAAAACATATTTCACCTTTTTCAGCCTTTCCAATCGATCTTCTTTTCAATAAGAATGAGAACCTTGTATTGAAGGAGGACATCATTGTCTTTCATAGTTTCACGAACTATATTTCCATTTTCATCTTCAACAATCAGAACTTCTGGCTTCGCCATGCGACATATTGTAAGCAATCTGAACTTCGACATTGGAACAGCATAAAGTTGTCGCCTCTGCATGATTTGTGAATCAACCATAGCTGGAAACATCTGATATTCAATACAAAAATCAGGCATCAGCGAATTCTCTTTAGAACTATCTTACCTTCGATCACTATCAAGAGATTAGTTGTGCAATTCTTCGAAAGTGCCGGACAATTTCTAAGAAGCCATAATTGTTAGCTGACCAAATTCACTAGCAATAGCTTTAGGAGAAGAGCAAATTTATGAGAATTACACTGCATGATTGGCTCTTTATTACTAACAATGATATCCACAACCTTCTTTCTTAATATGGTTCATGCTCCTCATACCATGGTATCTTCATCAGAACCATGACATCATAGCAATTGAATCTCTACTCTTCTCAATATTAAGATCTATTTTGAGATACCTACTTAAATATATCACTTATTTCATTTTCTTTTCATTGGGCAGTCATCCAAGGACTCACACAACAAGAAAACACTATCTAAACAATGCAACTAGAAGAACTAGTCCTTCAAAGTCTTCACCTTTAAAACTGGAACCTACATCTGCATGCATCATATAACCAACAGGAAAACAGGATTATGACATTCAACCTCACGAAACAATGATGGATTGATTGTATTCAAAGATCTAAAACAAGAGAAAAGATGAAATGGGGCTAAAATAATCGATTGCACCTGCAATCCCATCATGTTTGCAGCTTCTGCAGGATTGTCCCGATTACAATGTGCTTCAAACGGTTCTAAAACCAGCGAGTTCCAATAGTCCAAGCAAACCTGACAAATCAAATCAACAGCAACTTAGTTGTTATTAGAGCCAATATAGTGATAAAGTTGGAAAACACAGTGGATGCACGATAACAGTATCTTAAAAACCTCAGTGTCATCCACATATGAGATATTAATGAGATACTCAAGACCCATTAATAGCGCATTTATGTTCTCTGGCATAGATTCCAGCACTCTAATATGAGACTACATCGTCCGTCATTATAATAATTTAGGACGATTTAGGCAAAAATATAAATTGCCATGCTCATGGCTCCAATTTGTTTAGTAACAAAAGAAGTTCAAATAAGGTATGTTTCTGTCCACACTTAATTAGTGGTCGCACAAAGTAATGCAACTGTAATCTTAAATCAATCTCAAATATTCACAAGCTTTCCTACCAGAAAAGAAACCACAATATCATGAGCCCAGGAGGAATTCATAAATTTGAGGAGGGTATTAAAAAATGGCACTTGCTTAATTTGCATTCAACAAACAGACTCTAAAGTAGGTTTACCATTCATAGTGGGAGTTGAACAGTACAAATTAACTATAGTCATTCTTTCACAAAAAATGACTTTGTTTATTCATTTCATGCAATTTTTGTATTGTTTCGTTCAATGAAAAGTAAATTAATTCGTCCATTGGAGCTTTCTTAATGTCTGTGTTCACTTTCTATTGCAGAGGGTGAGGGATGGAGTAACCTTGTAAAATAATGTGAAAAACATAGCCAAGTTTTGAATAAATGCCTGGAGAAGAAAAAGGATAAGGGTAGAATCAGTATACAAGAGGCTATAAAAGTAGAGCAGTTATCATAAAATTAAATTCTCACCTGCTCCTCAGTGCTGCCATTCAAGTAAGCCTCTGGAATATTAGTGCTGGGTGGGAGGATGTTCTAATCAGCAAAAAGACTGCATATGAATCAGCATAAACTTATTCAATTACATCAATATTGTCATTTAAACATTGAAGACCAAGCTCCAAATACTAATTTTTCAGATCTAAGAGATAAGTCCGTCACTTCAAAAGAGTGAAAGTTCAAATTGCAAGTACAGAAATTTTCTTTACATACCTGTAATTGCACCATGAATATGCTATACATTTTAGCATACTGCATGTTATAGAAATCCCCAAAACTGAGAGCAGCAACCTGTGAACATTAACACATGCAACAACCGACATTAATTTCAGGATGGAATGCTCCATCGAAAATTGCATCAGGTGACAGGAGAAAGAAGTCATACCTCTGTCAGGCACTGAAGGGTGAGATTCCGATAAGCCGGGATGGGGAAAAATTTAAGGAGTGTTTCAAGCTGTCATACAAAAGAACAAACTGTGGGGTCTGAAATACTATTAAAATGTATAAGAATGTCAAAACCCACCAAATTCCCAGCACACTGTGGTGAATTGAAAAGATCACCAACACCATTACTCCACAAGACAATCAACAAGAAGAGAGAATAAGTTGCCAACCAGGGCTGATTCAAATATATAGCCCAGACGAATCCATGAAAGGAATGCATGCAATGTCACCAGGGTAGCCCTGATAAGCTCTGCTCTTTGAGATGCTGATAGTACGTATGAGCATAACTCATGAATAAGCTTGAATTCACTGTGAAGAGAGAACAAATTTCTCATAATGAGAAAAAAGGAATGAAAGTATTCAACGCTAAACTAGAAGCAGAATCTCAAGAATTTAGGTGCACAAATGAATACAGAAATAAACAAATCGAATTGGCACCTATATCTTGATGCTAATATAAGTTGAGTACCTAAAATGTGTCAGTCAACAGACCACCAAAGAAGATTTAGCTGCCAATTAACTATACATCAGAAGATGTAGTTCCAGAGAGAATATATCAAATTGTAACCTGTTTAGTGATTGTTTCAACTCTTTAATCTTCTGTCGAGTCATTTCACCTCTTGAAAAGTCGAAGACCTCTTCACTTAGAAGCTGACAAGTAACAACACCGTCAACTGCATGCACTTTATTAAAATAAATCATGGAGAGATGGAACTATTGACTTACTTTCAGTAGAGCCATGCAATTCTCACAAATAGTTTCACTTGTTTTTGCAGCTGCAACTAAGTCTGGAACAAAACTTTGCCACCTGGCTGGCCACTCGTGCTTCAGAATCTGTACATGTAGACAAATAGCATAATAGATAACACAAATAGCCAAAACCAAGCAGGGTCATTTTGATGCATAAATAAGTGAGTTCAAATGCAACTGAAAGCCCCATTAGTGATCATATTTTGGGAAACAGAACTACATTACCTGGACCAATGAAGTATTGAGCTTGTTGACATGCAGCCTCTCCCACCGAAAAGAGATCTCGCCACTTGAATGCTAAGCTCAACAATCAAGTAGAGGAAAAAGTTCAGAAATCATGCTCTTCAGAAAATATACAACAGAGAGAGCATATCATTCGATTTTCCCGCCAAAAGGAGGGGATCATACCTTAACTACAACTTCAGAAATATAGTTTTTCATGCCATCCCGTTGTTCAACAGGCAAAGCATGCCATCTATACTTGATAACACCTTCTAGAGACTGTATATTGGGGTTAAGCAAGTGACCACTATCCTCAGTTTTTTACAAATATTGTAAGAATAAAACAATTTCTGCTATTTGCATTGATGTTCTTTGATCGCGAGGTCAATAACCAAAAAGATACAATTCACCCACGTAGTAATCAAGACACAAAGATTAATGGTAAGAAAGAAGTTACTCCAATTTTTGTCAGTTTTTCAAAACAATGTGGGTCCCCGACTGAGTCAATGGGCAAGACAAGTAGCAATTTACAAATAATGAAGACAAATATCATCATTCTAAGCTAATCTGTCAGAGGGGAAGATCATTCATGAAGTCCATAAATCTGATTGATTAAAAGTTAAATTTAATCATCAAATCCCGCATTGGCAGCAAAGATTCATTGTTCCATAGTAATAGGATCCAATCAAAACCTTTAATGACTAATGAGAATCCATAAAAGCCTTATGATAGTAATTCTCAAGTGAGGAGACCTCACGCACGGTCATGAGGAGATTCAATTCCAAACAATAATTAGAGAAACTTGTACTCATAACATGGCACGGTTTTTCGAAACTAAGCCAACAATTAAATTTGGCATCATAAATAGCTTTTGCATGCTGGTGAAGCACAATGATTTTTTCCTCTAAGATTGCAATAACCCAAAGCTGCAATATGAAGGTTTTGCGGAGGAGATTAGCTGATTAAAAAACACGCAATCAGATTATTTTTGAAATTAGAAAGTCATTTAAAAAGGTAAAAGTCAAAGAACAAAAATATTGATTTGATAATAAAAAATTATGAGCTTGTTTGTCTCTCATTATTGAGAAAAGAATGGAGTTTTGAATAATATTTTTGGAGAATGTGTGGTTGAAATTTAAAGTAATTTTATTGATTTGTGTGTAGAATATTTTATTGAGTGAATGTATGGTGGAGATTCTTATTGTAGCAAATATTTTTTTGGAATGATGGTAGACAAACGGGGCTTTCTCAACTAAAGTAAAAAACATATCATGAAAGAGACAGCATTAATGCAAATACAATGAGATAAATATATAAAAGTGGAATAGATATTGTAATGTCTAATCAATGTATTTTCAATACAAATTTTTGTTCACTTAAGATTAATCTCTAAATTAATTGATGGATCAAGAATTAGTAACCATAACACCATTCATCAATATTCATGTTAATACTATTGAAATTTTGCTTTACTTCCCACAATCAAGATCAACGTAACCCAACATCTTATTAATTAGACAAAAAATTTCCTCAAGAAACTCATCACCTTATCATTAGTGATCTCTTTTATCATTCCATGCTTATGAGACTAAAGCTTCACATTCTTCTCCTTTGCAGTCCCTGTAATTTCCATTTTCTCCATCATTTTTCTTTCTAGTTATCAAACGTCTTTGTTCATAGAGGTTGTGCAAGAACGATAGATAAATGTCTTCTAAATTCAAAATCTACATCGGCCTTTATCTCGTGTTAAATATATTTCTGACAACATATATTTGAGTACGTAAAATATTCAACGGCGATCTAAATTTCAACTTGGGCATAAGAAATGCAGTTCTCCACAATATCAGATACTTTGTTTTGGTACATTATGAATGATTTTTTTCCTTATTTTCATCATCTTTAGCAAATCAAGAAATGAAACTCCATTAAAGAAATAATGTATAAGAAAATAATTGCTTCATTTTGATAAGATTTTGCTTGTGTTTTCATCCAAATCCACAAGTGAAACTCCATTAAAAAAATACTATGGAACATCCTGCGTTAGAGCAAATTTTAAAATCACAAGAGTATTTCCAAAAGACACTCTAAATATAAAATACCCTATAACTTACAGATTCAATACCTTTTTTTAAAAAAAGTGGACATCGCTCTCTAAATTTAAAGTGCCAAATTCACACTTTATTCTTAATTAACAATAATTGCATTTAATATGTTACAAATTTCAACACACTATAATTTGAATTAGTCAAATCATGTTTGAATTGCTTGGCCATTAATCTATAAAAAATTGTGTTGAAATCAATATATGTTCATTAGAAAAAACAAAATAAAGAATCAAAAGAGTGTAAAAAAATTTGCTCGAAATTTAAAGATGCTCTCTATTGTATATGCGATGCTCTTTATAAATAATGAGTCTTTTGAAAATGTTCTAATATGGATAGATGTAAAAGTGGCATGAATATATATAATGTTTAAATACATAAATTTAATAAGGATAACATTAGAGAGTAATGTGGACGAATATAATGTTTTTTCAGAAAAAAACTTACAAAGAATGAAAAAGATATAAACATGATGAATGAAAAATATGGCTATCAAAAAAATATATGAAATAGATAGAGAAGAATAAAACTTTTTTTTTTTTTTTTTTTGTTCAAAATTTCTCGCAATCCAACAATCTGAAAATAAATATATTTTACATAATGAGAGATTATATATTTATTCTCCTGAAATCTTGCAAATCAATCATTCCTAAATTGGAAACAATTACAAGAAATTTAAAACCATCATAATTGACTATCATAAAAGTTAATACAATATATGAAGCCTAACCATACTGATCACAATACTTTCAAATTTGATATTTTTATTCATTGCAATTATGGATATTAAATGGGATAAATGGAGTCAGGCGCGAGCTTGCTGGTTTAAAAATCCATGCTCACAACCAAATCGCAACTCATATTTTTTTAATTGAAAATTGCATTCACTCAATTTTCTCTGTTCATCTCGTTTGTGGGGCGAGTCAAGCCATTCAAATGTGCTAAATTTAAGACATTATTGTTACGAAAGATCTAAGATTGAAGTTGTGCCATGTTTCCAAGAACAGGGCAAATAAATCTTTCATTATTAAATTTTGTCTCGACAATGAACAAGAAATGAGATTTTTCTACCAATTAAAGATTTTTGGAATTATTTACATTGACTGAATGTTCTTTAATCCTTCTTGAGAATTAAGAAAATTTTGTCAAGATTCTCTTCTTCTCCTTTACTTATGTGTCCCACTCTTTCACTAATTGAGGTGGAAAAAATAATTATGTGCAGCCCACTAAATTTTAGTACCATAATTCAGTCCCTTATTCATCATAACCTCAGTTATCACCACACATGTGATTTATATATTTTCCTTTAATTTTTCTCTCTCCCGCACACAGGTTGCTTGTTTGTAAAGCGATTTAGCGATTGTTTGAAAAATCTTAAAAAGCTGAGGTTAAAGTCAAATCATGAACTAGTATGGTATTTCGCTTTCGCGTTCATTGAAATAAAACGATATTTTTATTGACATTCTTTATCATTATGTTGTAATGTAACGACATTAAATGATATGTTTAATGAAATTTTTGTAGGGCAGAGCCAAGGAGGCTACTGTGGTGGTATGAGCATAAAACTGAATATCACTGTATTATTGTACTAAAAAACGTTAGCATTACTCGGTGGAAATTGAAACAATCGGTATATGAATATGAGTATTTATTCTGGGGTCCCTTAAATTTTGAAAGGGCATGTGAAATCCATTACACATTAGCACAAGCTAGTAGGCAGTAGCTAATGTAGAGCAGAATATTAATGCATTCTAGCCCCCGTTTAGGAGCCGACCCAAACAAAGCCTGCTTTCGAGCCGACTGAAAATATTCATACCTCTTAACAGAAATCTCTGCAAAAGCTGTTCATAAGTCTCAGAACTCAGACACACTGTTTCCATAAACCCTACACAGGATCTCTCTTTCTCTCTCTAACCCTCCAAAATAAAACCCCTTCTTCACCTTCCCATAATTCCCGAAACCCTCCATTTTTCGTTCACTTTGCTGTTAGTTAGCCACTCTTCGTTTCAACTTCAACGGCTCTGTAGTCTATATAGTCTATACTCTATACAGTGAGAGAAAAACTAAGTAGACAAATGCCATCAGATCATATGAGTGAAAAGAAGGCTACAAAGTCAAGCCAAGTGGGCGCGCCACCGCCGGAGCCAGAGCACCTCCCTTGCCCACGCTGTGACTCCACCAACACTAAGTTTTGCTACTACAACAACTACAACTTCTCGCAGCCCCGTCACTTCTGCAAGTCCTGCCGCCGCTACTGGACCCACGGTGGCACCCTTCGTGACATTCCAGTTGGCGGTGGCAGCCGGAAGAATGCTAAACGTTCACGCACCACCATTGTCACCACTAACAACACTGCTTCCACCTGCTCAGATTCCTTTTCCTCTGTTTATCATGACTTCCACCACTTGCCCGCCCCCAGTTCTCAGCTTCTGATCCCCTTCGCCGCCGATCACTGCGGTGCCGTGCCGTTTGTTACTGATGCGAAGCCCATGTGTGGAAGTTTCACTTCATTGTTAAATACTCATGGCACTGGGCTTCTGGCATTAGGTGGCTTTGGGCATGGAATTGGGTCTGGGCTCGAGGATGTGGGAGTTGGGCTTGGAAGAGCATTCTGGCCCTTTCCTGGGTCTGTAGAAGGTGGGCTCACTAATGGCAGTGTTGGAATGGTCAATAACACGTGGCAGCTTGAGAGTGGAGAGAATGGGTTTGTTGGTGGTGGGGATTGTTTTAACTTGCCAGATCTAGCTATTTCTACACCTGGGAATGGCATGAAATGAAAAAAAATAAACAATATGTTGGGATTCTGTACTAGGAATAGCATTCCTTTAATTTATGACAATGCAGTTGAGTTTTTACCTAATTTACGCAAAAATTGTCTTCCAACATTTTTATTTTGTTAGAAAAGATTTTTTTTTTTTAGACCTGCAAATCTCAAGAAACTGATCGTGACTTTCACTATTCTGTGGCATGTGCCATTTTACTAGTCGTTCTTGCAGGAAATTTAGACAGTGGCGGAGGCCAGACATCGTTAAAAATACATTAAGCAGCACATGATCGATAATGCTTTTAAGTGCAATTCAATCAAGTATGAAACGTAGCACTCTTTTACTGTAATTATGTTTAAATGAGTGGGTACATTAANAAGAGATAAGAAGTTATATGTTTCGTGGAAATCGATGAAATGAAGCCCAATTTTGTGCTGCCTTGTTGATAGAGTTAATCCATCGTCGAGATCAATGTTGAATTATACTAAGAAACACTAATTGCGCTGTCATATCAGCTACACAATATTTCTTTGAGTAGGAGCTGGCCAAACCAGACTCACAAAGTAGGAAGTGTCCAATTCCAAATCGACTTTGTGAAAATTGATAGCCACCCTCGATTATGACTCCCACTGTCCCACACTATATTTAAGTCATTTGATTGAAGCTGAGAAATATGTAAATCGACAGATCGAGATCAAAGAAGCAAGAGCAAGAGAATGGAGAAGAGCGAAAAACAGAAGCATTTTGTGCTGGTTCATGGAGCATGCCATGGTGCATGGTGTTGGTACAAATTGGTGACTCCTCTTAGGTCTAAAGGCCACCGAGTCACAGTCCTTGACATGGCAGCTGCTGGTGTTCATCCTAAGCGTTTGGAGGAGCTCACTTCCTTCACCGACTACTGCAACCCATTGCTGGAATTTATGGCGGCTTTGACACCGGACGAGAGGGTGATTCTGGTTGGTCATAGCCTTGGTGGAATTTGCATATCTCTTGCCATGGAAAGGTTCCCTCGGAAAATTGAAGTTGCTGTTTTCGTTACAGCACTCATGCATGGTCCTGAGCTTGACATTCTTGCCACTAATCAAGAGGTGAGGACGTGCAAAAATCATTGAATGCTTGAGAAGTGCTTATAAATGGTTTAATTTATAAATCAGACAGAAATAAGTGGCTGATAAGTCAGTCCCATTAAATGTGTGAATTGAAAGTAATTTGGTTGATTATAAATAATTTATAAATATTAGCCAAATGTGGGATGAATCTGATTGTAAAAATTGGCGTATGTACAGTACCTAAAACAATTGGATTCTTACATGGATAGCCAATTAACATTCGGAAATGGAGTGGACAAACTTCCTACCTCCCTCGTCTTTGGCCCCAAGTTTTTATCTAGCAAGTTATATCAGCTGTCACCTCCCGAGGTTAGTATGCCAACATGTACACGCAAATCTGGCATCAAATTTACCTCCAAAATTGCGTCACTTTTGTCCTAATTTTTTGAATTCGAGTTAACAGGATTTGGCTCTTGCAACCTTGTTGGTGAGACCAGTAGGTTTCGACCAAGGACCAGAATTTCTGAAAGAACTGGCACTTTCAAAAGAAAACTATGGGTTGGTTCGACGTGTTTATTTGATTTGTGAAAATGATAATGTTTTAAAGCAAGGATTCCAGAGGTGGATGATTGAAAATAATCCTAGTGATGAGGTGAAAATGATTTCTGGTGCAGATCACATGGCTATG